>KL265486.1:82980-96970 GCA_000699545.1 Podiceps cristatus
GCTTTCCGACAATTTTCTTTCCTTTGGCCTCCAGTCACTGTTTTTATAGAGCTTATTGTTCTGTTGAACCATGTTTTCTTTGCAGCTTGTACTTCATTCAGTGCCAGACCCAAATGATGCTCCAAATCCTGCAAACGGAAGAGTAATTTTATTAATTAGTTATGTATTCACAGCACAAGGTTATATGAGTTAAACTTAGAAGGCTCTAGGACATCTACAGTCTCTTGGCCACTTTAGAAGTTAAACAAGTCTTACGTAAAATTAGAAGAAGCACAACAAGCTGATGAAGGAAAAAAAAAAAAGCTTTGAAAAGCAAAACAAGACTTGTGTCATTGCCCTTAGTGAAACATTCAGCTTTCTTTAGTACATCCAAGCCTTTTAATTCTCTCTATCTGATAAGGAGCTATTCCCACAGGAAGTGGACTTTCTACAAACTAAGTTTTACGTTTCTGTGAACAAGAAGCACTGACATACCAGTTTCAGGCCAAAAGAACAATGTTGTCATATTTTACTCAAATACCTCAAATACCTGGAGCGCTTTCCAATGATTCTTTAAGAAACATGTCTAACATTTGTCACATATTACTTCTTCATTTAACATTGATTGTGAGATAAAGAAATTCATGATTCAGTACTTTGTCAGAGCTTGGATTTCTTCCAAGACGTTGCAGAAGATCAGTCAGTAAGTACTGCACTGCAGCCAGGCAGATGTCTGGAAGCTGTAGCAGCTGGCACATACAGTTCATGCAATTTCAATTATTCTGTCTGCATCCACTGCTTTTCAGACCCAACGTTTGGTTAAATAACCCATGCAGGAAATAGCAGGTTACAATTTCAACCAACAGGATCTGTTCCAATCCTTCTACACACACACACACTTTTTCTAGGAATGCAGACATACCATATAGATTACAAAAGGAACCCCCAAAGCATTACCTGTATTTTACATTCCGCCTCCACAAGCTGCAGCTTGGTCTGGGCCAGCTCAAGCTCCATTTCCCTCAGCTGGTTTTTCAGCGTCTCCTTCTCCTCATCTGTGTCCTCATCTGAACCGTCCTTGGCAGAACTAGCAACCTTCACACGGCCTTCTTTATTGAAGAACTCCCGGCAATGCTCACAGTCATCCACTTTTTGCTAAAGTAAATACCTGATTGTGAATGCTTGCATTGAAGTGCTGGTGATATGATCAAAGCCTTTTCCTGCCTCTGCTCTGGAAGAGCAGCACAACACGAGAGGGACCACTAATGACTTGCAAACTCAGGAACTTCTGGGAAAGCACAGCCAAGCAAGAACTCCAGCCACCCCCCAGATTTATGGGCTCTGGAAAACACCGCTGTATTTTTAGTACAGTAATGGACTCCGTACTATCTACATGTTACTTTATGGTAAAAGACAGACAGAGAAATCTCCTCCAGAAAAAGAGACCCCACAAAAACAATTAACAGTTATTATTGCCCGGCATCAACAACAGTATATAAGCAATATAGCATGGGAGAGATCTGACAGTTACTCATCTCTTCTCCAAGATCTCCCCATTATAATCTTCTTTCCAAAATTCTAAGTCACTGAGGAAATCTCTTTCAGCCAACATTTTAATAATGAAGTAAATTGTGTGCTTTCTGTTATCATTTTTCTAAGAGATTTAAACATTGTAGACTGTTGATCTATCTGGTCTCTTACCCGGATTTTCTCAATTTCAGCTTTATTTGCTGTTTGTTGCTTTTCCAGTCGCTCACTCAGCTGGGAACAAATCTGACAAGCAAAATTATGTTACCAGACCATTTATAAACGTAAATTTCCTCCCAAATGAATGCTAAAGCACAAATAAATGCTACAGAAATATTAACATGGATAGTCTGAGGGCTCTGAGAAAGCCAGGGAAATTGAGATGCTGCATTAGTTTTCTCATTGTACATATTCTTGTTCTCTTCATATTCTTCTATGCCCAAAGGAAAAGGTGCAGTTTCAGCATAAGTTATTAACAGTTTGGCCTTCCTAAAGGAGCCAGAAAAGGCCTCCTCTTGTTGCCTTTGGGATAAAAGAAGCAGGCAAGACAGCCAGAGTAGTAAAAAAACCCAATACATTCCTCAAAACCTGTGTGATGCAGACCTGAGAATGTTTTGAAGGTTATGGGCCTACAAAAAAGATTCATGTATTTGCTCCCTTGATACCTTATGATCAAGAGCTTGAATTCCAAAGCAAAGTCTTTCAAAGGAGAAAGGCATCTCTTATTTCTTAAGTGCAGTTACCATTTGGTTGAAGAAGGGAAGCTAGGAGAGAACATTTTTCTGGAATGAGGAGAACCTTTGAGAACAAGAGCCCATCTGAACGATGTTAGGCTGTAACCGAGGCTGTGGTCAATGATGACCTACGAATACTTAACATCAGGGGCAAACAGAACTGACCACCAAGCATCAGGATCTCAGCAAAAGAAAGAAAAAAAAAAAAACAAACCAGCCACAAGCTTCCCATTTAAAATCGCTAAACTGTCTCCTCAAATGAGTGGCACAGGTTACACTTATTTCCAGAAACCTCCTGAAATACCTGAGAAAGTCTTGCAATTTGACAGCAAACTACATCACCATTAAGTTGTACTTACCTGTTTGTAGTCACCAATAATAGAGCTGTTCTTTTTGATCTCTGACTCTGCCTTATCTAGTTCCCTACGACACATTTCCTTCAGCTGTAGGGGAAAAAAAAAAAAAAGGGCTTATATATTTGTACAGTCTGAAAAATAACCTGGTGGTGTTTCCTCTTCCTCGACCTCACTGCTTTCACGCAGGCCTATACTCCATGCCAGGAACAATGGTCTAGCTCAGCTCCATGCAGACAAGGAAAAGCTGGACTTTGGTGGCCATCGTTGTTAGAAAAATCGACTAGCTAAGAGAATAACGTATTTTTAAAAAGTACTGACAGCTGAAGTCCTATACTGCCTCTTGCTGCAGCAATCTCTGGCACAGTCTGTGCCTGCATGATTTCAAGTTAAAAATTCACTACCCTATGAAGCACCTGGCAGGAAAGCAAAGAATTCTGCTTTGCTGACATCCTTTACACTACAGAAGAGGGACAAACATGACTTAGAACATTAAGCTTTTCCCACACTTGACAATTTAAAAAAAAAAAAAAAATTCTGTATTGCACAGGAATGTGAAAATGATAGAGATGCCCCTAACCTGAGCTGATTCTTCTTCTAGCCGCCTCTTCTCTTCTTCTGCATCAATCAACTTCTGTTTAGTCATTAGCAGTTCCTTATTCAGAGCATCTGCCTTTTCCTCCGCCTGAAACACAAAGAGTGGAGTACAGCTCTGCCGAGCGGCTTTCTTGCTCTGCCGATGCTGCTAGGCAGCCACGGGCACAGGCTCCAGCAGGACACAGCAAGACAGCAGTCTTTTCATTCTTATTAATAAGGGTCTGTTCATTGTTATTAATAACAATAAAACTTTTTTTTGAAAATAAATTTTTCTAAAAATTACCATCTGCAATGGCAAAGCAGCAACAGATCAAAATTAACAAAGTATACCACTACACTCCATCACTCCAAAACTCCTCCTTGAATTCAGTGATTAGTTTTAGCAAAACTGGAGTAGGCACTGCTCCAAAGAAATCCAGTAACAGAAATAAATTTTGTTTTCTCATCCAGACTAGCTGATAACCAATACATTTTGAAGACACCAAAAGGCATAGAACAGCTCACAACATGCAAGACCAATAAAAGACTATAACCAGCTTAGACCTAAGTTCAATTTGCAAATGTTCAGCCTTGCAATGAAAACGGAATTAATGAAAAATGCCTCAACAACATTTGAAAAAAAACCAACCAAAAACCAAACAAACCCAGAACTCTATGACACCTACTAAGGGATGTGATGCCATCTTTATTATGTCACCCAGAAAAAAATGCATGAAAAAACTTAGCTGCCAAAGTAAACCTAAGAGTCAAATATCTCTCTCTCCTTTCCTCCTTAAAAAATAAGAGATGTCCCACCAGAAACCATACAATCCTTTTCTACTTCAGTTTTTTTAAGAATAAAGATATATTGTTGAAAAAAATCTCAGGTTCTTTATAAACTACTAAAACCTCTCTCTGCAAAGTTAAGACTTTTCGTGTCTTATACACAGCAGCGCAGTACTTCCCAATAGGTGTATGAATTCTACACAAAAATAGATCAATAACTCAACTGATATATAAATCTTCAGAAAGTAACTGTACCAATTCCCTTCAAAGGAAACAAATCAAAAAGTGAATTTTAGACCCTTAAAGTCCTGCTGATCCTTTAAACAGATGGCAAAGGCAAAGAGAACATCTTTTCATTACAAATAGTTTTTAAGCTGTTTTAAAGTTAAAGAAAACTAGGATGTGGGAGTCCAACAACAGTAGAAAAATGAAGCCTATTTTCTGGTCTAGTGCAAAGGATATTAGGGAAATGCTTGTATTTCCAAATGCTTTGCTTTGATCTTTTAGGCTGCAAGATTTCAGACATGCCATGAAGGTATTAGAAAAGGTGGGTTAAACAATGCCCTTTGGTACTTTTCTTTCAGGACATCTAGCGACCAAAATGAAACTTACCATTTCAGGATCCAATTAGAAGAATTAATCAGGGTCCGAAAGTACGATCAAACCTACCTATCCCCTCCTGGGGGATAACCCAAATGCTGCCACCATCATTTACCATTTTTGAAGGCACGACTATTATATATCCAATGAGGTATCTCAAAGATTTGCTTAATTTTGTTCCTCTCTCAGCTCTCCATTTAATCCAATAAATGTGAAAGCGGAACTGTGTCTCACACGGGCTCAAGCAGCCGCAAACAGCAGTTAATAGCTGTTCAGTACATACAAAAAGCTTGTTCTGTACATTTTTTTCTGGAGTCCACCCTCGGAGTGCAAGTGCTGGGCAGACTGCACAGCCTTCTGTGAGCTATCTTTAACGAAGTGAAAGAGCAGAGGTAACAAGTGAGCACACCCATGCTTTGTGAAAACCTTGCTTCTAGAACATACTTCTGTGATTCACTGATTTTAACACTAAAGACCAGTAGATGTAATAAATGTGAAAGTCATAAACCAAACCTCATTAAGAGCAACACTCATCCATTAGCATCAACATTTACGATGAATATTTTTCCAACAGCGAGTTTCCAGTACACTGTGGGAAACTTCAAATTCTCTGAAGCAGATAAGCTGAAACATTTCAAAGTCTGTCAACGCCTGCACTGTATGATTTTCAAAAGGCATTTTCCTTTGAGATTTCAGAAATCCACTTATCTTGCTACGGAACAAGAATGGCAAAACACGAGCACTTGAACTCTTCCCCTCATCTCCCCAAGCAGGCAGACTAAATGTGTTCCAGCCTGCCACATGCACTACAGACGCCAGGGCCAGGATCCTTCTGTCTCTGCATGTCCTGGAACAAAAAGCCTATCCTCACAAAACCTCCCAAACATGAGCATGTGTTGTCAAGGCACGATCCGCAGCGGAGCGCTCTAGCACAGTGCACAGTGGGGTTCCCAAACTGGGGCAACCTCAGGGAGAGTCGAGAGAGCGGGCAGGAGCCGTCAGCTCACAGATGGTGGCTGACGAGACCTGGGCAGGGCCAGGAGCAACGGCGGCCAAGCCCCCACATGTACAAAAGCAGCCCTTAAGGAGCGCTAGCGGCCGCAGCAGGCAAAGCTGGCGCGGTGCGTCAGCACTGGCACGGCGTGGCAGTTCGCGCGGAAGGACAGTGAAGCTCTGCCAGCAATGGTGGCTGACCAAGGAGCAATGGTGTCCACCCGGCAGAAAGCCACGGCCTCTCTAAGCTCTGCATCCAGCGCGACTGATGCAGCTTCCCAGACCGAGCTGCGGTGGGAACAGGCAGCCACCCGGGTGCCGGGCTGCAGGGTGAGCCCTGCTCTTACGCCAGTACCGTCCGGCAGCAGGGAGCAGAGCTGTGGGAGGTGCGCCTGGGGAGAGGGACTCTGCTTGGTGACAGAGCTCCGGGAGGAGGCGAGCAGGTTGAGGGTGTCAGGGAGTGCAAGAGAGAGATCACCTACTCCCTCAAATTACTCCGAATACTTTTCAGAGTAATCAGTATTCCAGTACTGTTTCCCATAGACCTCTGACACAGGCCTGTGTATCATCAGTCTGCAATGAGGACATGGAGGAAAGAATCCTATCCCACCCAAATAAAAAATACCCTGTGTACCTCCTCTCCAACGAGAGGAGTAGTGGGGGGATTAGCCCTAGTACCTTGTCTCCACTAGACAGCGTAAAGACATGTCTTACATTGTCTAAATCTTTTCGCAGAGCAATCTTGCTGGTCACCAGTTCGTGCGCAAGATCATCATTTTCTTGCTCAAGCCTCATGTTTGCTTCCTGTAGGCGCCGGTTCTCACGCTGTGGGAAACAAAACAAAAGAAATCAAGAAAAAGGTCTTCCCAGGTGTTTGTCTATAAAACACAATGCTCACTGTGCCTGTGCACAAATGCCTACCTTATCTCTTAAGTGTGCAAAGATAATTCAACCTGCATGAAATTCAATGAGGACAAAACTAGCTAGCCATATTGTAAATATAAAGTAACTAAAATGTTAGCCTTGAGAAGAAACCATGTGTAAATAGTTCTGCTCAACTATTACTTGTTGAGCTACAGAAATGTTTTTGAAGACTGCAACAGTAAGGGTGTCATTCTGCCATCAGTACCTTGCCAGGAGGTTCCTACAAGTACTGATTTTCTTAGCTCAAAATAGAATTTGCATGCTGGAAACAGGTGAGAGGAGGATCCTGGGAAAAACACTCTATTTTCTCCCTCCTGTTATAACTCCCAGAACATAGGCAGATATTAAAGAAAGCTTACATAAAACTCTTCAGCTTAAAATATATAAATTTATGTATACGTGTGTATATTATTATGTATATGCATAAATAATTTTACATATAAAACTTATTCCTGTATTATATTTATTTGATAAACAAAGTACTTATAAAATTATATACTTACTGTAACATACATCATGTGAAATTAGGAAGAGGAGTGAAGGCAGGATTATAATCAATGAAAGGCAGAATTATAATAAATTAGGCATTTTCTTTGCTGTTCATGACTTGGTGCAATCAGCATGTTACACAATTGCTAGAAATGGGCTCCAGGGAAACAGTTGTGTAAGTCCAAACATAAATTAATACTATTCCTTTTGAAATTGTGAAGGTGGGCTCAAACCAACCGATTAACTGATTTACATTACCAATATAGAGAGATTAACTTCATGTTCATGTAGCAGATTCCCCTGTTGTACCCAATTTGGTCACAAACCAAAGAAAACTCCTCAAAGAAAAAGGAGTCAAAGTAGGAACTTCCTGCAGGTAATGAGCGTTAAATCAGACTGAAATAGGTAAGCATTACCTCAAATCTTTCTATGGGATCCTCCTGTTGCGCTTGCTGCTCTCTCATGGTATGATATTCTTTTTCATATTTCTTCAGCTTCTTCTGGCTAATCTAAATTAAAGCAGCCCGTTAGTTCCTGCCCAGAACATCAATTAAAGAACACAATTCACAAAGGGTTATGGTACAAGCTTGAGGCAACTCCTGCCTTCTACAAAACACAGCTAGCATCTTCAGTCAATGTTGAGTACCACCTCATTAGCTACGGTCAAAAGTTCTATTCCACTCAACATAGTGACACAAGCATCCCTTCCTCTCATCCTTTTGTGGAACACGGGAGTTTCTGAAGGGCACCCACAGGAGCACTCTACCCGACTTTTCCTTGGTGCTCTGCAGCCATTTGATGCTCCAAATGCCCCAGTGGCTTAACATAGCAGGCTGCCTCAAACCCCGCAAGATGCGTTTCATTACTGAACGAGCATGATGCTGAGGGCTCTTCAGCTGCTTTTTCAGCTGTAACATTTATCATCATGCAGCAGCGTTTGGTTTACTTTACATGAGACTGCAAATGCTGAAAGGGCAAGCGCAGGCTCAGCTGACATTTCTGCCAGCGTCACTCAAGCTCAGTAGAGAACAGTCCCAGAGCTGCCTGGGTGTCTCGGCAAGCAGCAGCACCCCAGAAGCAGGAACGCTCCGTCCCCTGCTGCGCCCCGATCCGGAAGGCTGAAACTGTATCCACAGCCCTGACAGACACACCACTAGGAAAGCGACTATCGCAGGGTCCCAGTTTCCCCTTCTGTGAGAAGGGAGAGAAAGGTGGTGCTGAATTCAATGTTTAGTGCACAGCGTTGGAGTCCCACGGGGACAGAGAACACAAGAGAACCCGTAACAGATCCTGACCAGCATCTTTCCGGCGTCCCCTGTCAGCCGTGTCTTATGCTACAGTGGCTTGGCAACACAGACCATGCCAAGACCACTGCGAGCACATCACATGCAAGTAAGTATGCCTCTAAATTAAATCTCTAGTATTAAAAGCTGTTGTTAAACCTTTATTATTATTATTTCAGTAAACCAAATAAATTTAAAAGCTATGGCTGTTTTCCTCTTTAAAAAAGCCTTGTCTGAGAAAGGTATTAAACAAATTTTACAAGCATAAATGACAGGCAGAATGGAAAACGTTTAGTTTCCCTTATCTTTGGTTTGATCTTTAACCACCTGGAGATGCGCTGCAGAAAGCTGGTAGCTCGGCTCCCTCTAGTGAGGGCTGCATGGAAACGCCTCTCGCCGTACTCCAGCCGCGTTTCTCTGGAGGTGCCAGCCCTGCAGAACTCAATTCTTCCTAAGCACTCCAGGCAAACATGCAGAGTATTAACCCTCTACTGGCAATGAAGCCAGCAACCTCAGCAGATTATTTCACTGCTCTGCCCCTGCTGAAACACTGCCCAAATTATAGGGTTTCATACGCCAAATCTCAAGCTACGTAAAGGTTAGATCTTGAGAAGTGAGGCATCCAGCCATGGGAGAGAGAAAAGGCCGTCAGGCACACCATTGTATTTTCATCTTCTGCTTTTCTGAGTACATGAAACCAGTTTTGCCTCTCAGTACCAGTAACGAGGTGATCCTGAGAAGATTTGCTATCGTCACTGGCTCTGGGCATCGGAGCCCCAGAGGGAACCGTGCCTGGGGAAGTCAGCAAGGCCTTTGGGTTTGCGTGGTGATAGAAAGCAGAAATGAAGAGTGATATCCCACCACAGTTTTTCAGGGGCACAGGAGGCAGCAGGACCTCTGTTAACATTTGACTGCAGCACTGAGGAGTGACTTTAAGAATCCAGTCTTGTCTCAAGCTGATCATTTACTGACCTCCTTTCCAGCAGAATGCTGTTGCAATCACAATGCCTTAGCCAGGCTACTTCTCCCTTCCTATAAATGATTTATTTTGACATCAAGCCCTTTTCGGCTCAAAAATTCTTCCAGATGCAGAGCTGGAGATTTCTACTGACAGCAAAGGACTTGCATTTTAGGTCAAAGAAAGCAATTATGTGCAGCACTCCCACCAGGGGCTAACACACACGATGTGATACAGCAGCGTTCGGCATCTGTAGTGCAGTCTGTAACCTTCTCCATAAGCTCCCATTTAATCCCCCTGAAAACACACAGCCCTCGAGGAAGCAGTGGACAACCTTGCCGTGTGCCCTCCCAGAAGACTGCTTTAACTACTTCACACAGCACTGGGAACACCGGGAATTTTGGCAGAGTGGGAAGAGGAAGAAGTTATTATTTGGAAACAGGAATGGCAAATGCACTTGTTACACATGATCTTAACCAGATGCACGTGTACTGTCTAACCTGTGGCTAATGTTAAATGACCGGAGAGCTAAAATAGTTTACTTTATTCTTCACTATTCTGTAATCGCCACACCAGTTTCATATTAAGATATGCTTGGGCTCTATGCAGAATACTGTTACGCATACTGCTGCTACACCTGGAGTACAAGATGCCTTGAATGTTAACGCACTAGGGAAGGTGTGTGCTTGTGCACTGATGCTTGAAAGAATTCCTCTAGTGAATTTTAAGGAAAAAGGATACTTTGAATCATATCAGTGTTTTTGACTAAAAATTAATCTACATGAAACTGTAAAGAAAGAATCACAACTTCCTTAAAGTACACTAAATATCAAAGTTCCATTTTAGAACTCAATCGTTACATCTATAAAGAGGAATCAATAACTTCCTAATTATAACTTTTTTTTTTTTTAAATTTCACTTTAAGGGCTTATTCTGAAGTGCCCATATAAAGCTTTAGTTACAATATTTACTGATTAGAAGAGCAATTGACTTTCAGGCGTGAGGTAAGTCAATATTTGCTATATATAACTAAAGTCTTAATGTCAAAGGCTAGAACTTTTATTTCATATAGTTATATTTAAGAAATAGGGCTTAGTAGGCAATCGAAATCTAAAAAAAAACCCCACAATCAAGAGAAAAAAAACAACTCCACTGTTTACCTCAGTAGTTCAAACATACAGGAGAGCTCACAGAGCTCTCTGAATAAAGTTTATTAAGAAAATAGGAATTACTGATATTAATTCATTTATGGGACAGCATCTCTCCAGCCTACAGTACACACTGAACTCTAGTATCTATGTTTATATTCTGTTCAAAAGAAGGCACCTATAAGGACCAGAGATGACATTCTTCTGTGATACAAGGTTTTTGTTATACAAGTCAAGGCTAATTACCATCAGTATTTCTTAAAATTTGACTGTCTCACCAGTTAATCCATGATTTGTGGGAGAAGTCAAACAGCTGCGATGACCACATTAACACACAGTCTCGATTCGCTTGGTAGCCTCAAAACAGCCTTGCAGAAAGCAGCAGGTACTTACAAAAGATTTGCGTTCAGAAACATCTGCCCAGCAAACACCGTACGGTACGTCAGAGCTCTGCTTCCAACCAGACTGTCCTAGCACTTGTTTCCAGTACCCAAATGAAAAGCCAAGAAGGAAGCCAATACTGTAAACCGCCCACATGAGCCACTCGTGGAAAACAGTGATTTTTTGCATTATTAAAATATTTCAGCTAACTGTGGCAGCTCTAGACAACACACAACTCAGCCAGAACTCTGTTTAATTTCATATAAAGTAGATCATAACAGATTAACCTGTTACTGTCAGCTACCTAGAGTACAAGTGAAATAGTCTTGAACGGGAAATTAACTTAAAATGTTTTTAAAAAAAGCAGCACATATCCCCCACCACGAAACAATGACAAATCAAAACCTCGCACAGGGAATACATAAACCTGAAGGTTATTTCCCTAGCTTGCCTTATAAGAAATTTTAAATGCTAAATCATATTCCTTCATGTCCCTAGAAGATCTGTAAATCTATTGATGCATTTTTAATGAGCTCCCTATTGCAGTACATAAACATCACATGCACCCACAATTAAAAATAGCCATTTTCTGTTTGAAAAATTACGTTCTGTTTCTGCATTGTTTACTGTTTTAAACGAAACCTCCCCACTACCTCTTGATGAAAGATCCTACCCTATTTGCAGCTACTACTGGTGAAAGAGTCCATCAGAGAACTGCAGAGATGTCTGTAATTACTTTGTATTAGTGCCATTAGCCATTTTAGATTTTCTTTGAGGTACTCTGATTTTTAGTAGCATTGGATATTGCTATCTGAAAACTGCTCTCCAGGTGGACCCATATCACTCCGATAATCTTGGGGCTTTACTTTCACTGTAAAGCACCTGCAATGTATATACACATTGGACAAAGCGAGCTGCAAAGTTACATATGGAGACAGAAATTGTACCCATTAAAGATATGCTTGCAGGCGCTATCACCACATCTTTACCTTCATATTACATGCTAATTCCATCAGCTTTTTTGCATTTTCTTCTGAACGGTATCTCTTGGGCAGCTGTACACGGAAGAACTTTAAAGCCCCTTCAAAGTCTGTCAGTAACAAATCATCCTTGGTAGTCTAGAGACAAGGAAAGAAAAACCAGTAACTGCAGATTTTGTACAATGACTGAGATTCCAGAGACAATAAAGCAACAACAGTTTTGTAGAGCTCTGAGAACATAACTACTTTTTAACCTTCTGCAAAGAGTGTTTCTATTTCTGCAGCCTTCTATTTCCCTGCCACCCCACCCCCAGAAGCACTGTGCAGCACGGGGCATGCCAGGCAACCGCACATCTAATACAGGAAGTTGTTAGCTTTTCAAAAAAAACATATTATTTTTGTAACAGGCATCTTAATTTTTTATATGGTGCATGATGATGCATAAAACACAATGTAACATTGTATACTCACTTTTAATAATCCCAGTGCAACGTTAAAGATAACACTTATTCCCTGAAAAGAAAAATAATGACAAAAAAAAATTAATTTCTCAGTATTTACAAGCCTGGGAATTAATATTTTTGGTGGGTTTGTCTAGTTTCTGTGAAAAGGAGAACCAGGATACAAGTGTAACAAAGTGCTACAAAAGGCCCAGGGAATGACTTGGCAAACCATGAGGAAAGTGTCTTTACTGGAGAGCCATTATCGACAGCAACACAACATTTCAACACAGGTTTGACTATCTCCTTAGTAGTTTGAAACTCTGAAATGCTGAAGGCAATCTTTTAAGTCTTTTAATGACTAGTTGGTCAGCTCAAGATAATTTAATTTTCATGTAGAAACTTCTGAAAACACTGGACTCATGCAGCAAAATACACATCAATATATTAAGTTATAGTATTAAAAATTTGGGATATTTCATGCAACAAAAAAGAAAGTTAATCACTTTAGGACAGAGTCCCATGTCATCCATTTTGCCACTACTCATTAAAAGTGGTTTATTTATATTGTCCAATAAATACAAACAGTTCCTATAGTAGCACACACCTTCTTAAGGGTTACCTTGATAACCAAGGCACGCTGCTCATCTTATTTCAAGATTCTCTCTTCCTTTTTCCCATTAAATTTTTCTCTCACTATTACTTTAAAACAATAAAAAAAAAACCTTAAAACTTCACTATGAACACATTTACTGTTTATGAATTGAAAATGTGTTTCTAAACAAATAGAACTGATTTTCTCACTACCATCTGTTGCTCTCTATTACATTGGCACATGGACAAAGCAAGCAGCAGATAGATGCAGAGAAAGGGTAAAAACATTGACCAGGAGATTTATGAATCCTGAAACCCTTTGAAAAAGGAAAAGGAGACGAACTGCCACTTCACAGTAACAACTGCAGATCCAGTGAAGAATGGATGCATAACGTTAACCGGTGAGTAAAAAAGCACATCATTAAATAACTCAAGGATGCTTCAGTACAAAATGTGATTTGTCACTTATGTTAATAAGCTCTGACTCAAATTACACTACTTACCAGCATACTACCAAATATACTGTTCTAAACATGATTACACACAAAATCTCAGTGTAAAGAATTTTGTTCTCTAAATATATGCTGTAATGTATAAAGACACTTCAAGTTTCCAGAACAGTGAGCTCCAAGCTTGTTAGATTACCAGCATGAGAGTTAGCTGGGCAACTTTATATGCAATGCCCTCCATGCAATAATATTCTAGGAAAAAAAAATAAGTTATCTTTGCGTATAATACAATTTAACAACAGAGGAATCCCCATTTTTGTAAATTAACTCGCATCCCGTGAGCACTGTACAAAATCTCACCAGATACAATAGTGTTATAAGAAATATAATATTTTATATAGATATTGACTCCTAAATTATATATTTAAAGTGCTGAGAACTCTTTTTCATTGCAGAAACATAACACTTTTACATAAAATAATTATCACATGCCTAGCTCTGAAAGAACAGATAGTAACAATAGTGAGAAACTGTCAAAGGTTGCTAGCAGTGCAAGTCTCCAATCAGAACACATACCTCACATAAGAGTAAGTCAATAATATGGAAGACCATGTAGAGAGGGAATTTTGCAGTGAACAGGGTAAGGAACCACTGGGAAGCATACATGTGCGCTTCAAGGCTAATGTCCAGAAAGTGGTTATACAGATCAGGAATGTATTCCTAATAAAAAAAAAAAAAAAAAAAAAAAAAAAAAAAAAAACCAATAAACAACAAAACTGTAATTTAAATTATTACA
>KL265486.1:97001-117068 GCA_000699545.1 Podiceps cristatus
TCACATAAGCACTAAAAGTTAATTTATACTATTTCAGAACTGTAGCCAAAGCCCTGAAGTAACAGAAGTAAGCAGGGTAGAGTGACAATCAGTGCAGCAAGGCAGGCTTCCATATCCACCCCTGCCTGCCAACGCAGCTCCCTGGCACCCTAAAGGACCTCCCAAGGATGCCGAAGGCTTGCTCGGGGTGGATGCTCGGGAGGACAGGCACCATGAGCCCCATCTCCAAGCTCTCACCTTAGCGGGAAGCCCAGCCAGGGGACGTGCTGGCCCTGCAAAGCCACTCTGTGGCGTGCCTGCAGTGAGCCCAGCAGTCGCTGCCGTGCCAGAGCCACTCCACCAGGTCGGACACGTACTGCACGCATCAGACTGGCCTCAAGTCACCATTCTCTATTCTTAAAAAACCTCCAATATGGATAGTCCTCACTCTTCATCCCTACTAAGAGGTTCACGAACACTATTCACGTGTAAGATAAATAGTTTTGAATTGCAGGCTCTGACCCACTAACTTCATGCAAGTCTGAACACCTACCTGCATGAGGCGCTCCAGCTGATAGAACTTGCAGTGCAAATCCTCAAAGTTTTGTTTGAAAAGTTCCCTGAGTCCATAATCGAACATGATTTTGACCAGAACACTGAAAGCTTGCTCCTCAGGCATCTGTGAGAGAGGAAAGCGTGTTTATCACAGAGCATTTAAATCTTTCGTATCGGTTCCATTTGCTTCCCTTCTCCTCCCTCTTACAGAAAGGCTAAATTGTCGCTCCTTTTTAATCTGGCCCTATCCAGTTTAAAAGTAAGCAAGAATATTAAGACACAAAATGAGGTCTAGTGTTGCAAACAGCATTTCAGTCTTATTCTGTGGAATAAAGCACCTCTCAGTCTCTTGACTAAAATACATCTTTCAGACATCAAGACCAAAGCAGTTTCTTGGCGTCTTTGTTCCAAATCACGTAAAAATCAGAATCTTACAGATTTTGAACAGCCTAACCCTTTGTCACCTCTGTAATTAAGACAGAAGCAGTATTACTACAGGATGCTAAACAGGATCTTTCCCTTCTTCTTAATCTTTTATCTACCTTTTTAAATGACATTATTGCATTTCATGTTTGCTTATTACATGGCACGAATAAGAGAGACCAGTAACCCCTAAGAGAAGTCCCAAACATCACAACTCAGCATTGCTTTAGGAAAGCTCAATATCCCTTTCCTGCCAAAAATTGAAAAAACACTTATCAAAGCTTGTCAGTGTTTAGACATTTTTCCCTGACATAAAAATTCAGTTTTCATATTTCCATAGTAAAGTCTGACTTCAGGTCAATCACTTGTTCCTGTAAAGGACAGAACATCCATCTCAAGTATTCTATTATTAATCTGCAGATGGAGTTTGTTAAAACTGAAAACTTTGCTGAGACATTCCAAGCTGGCAGTGAACAACTCAAAGAAACTCGATTTCCTTTTCTGCAACATTTCTTTTTAACATTTATTTTCCCTAGCAGCCACACTCCAAACACTGACTTGAAAGAGAATCAAATTAAAAGAAACTTATTTGAAATTCAGGCTTTTTAAATGCATATGTTATTCCCAGAAACAACAGCTATTGTTAAAGAACTCCAGAGTAACACATGGTTCATTCTTGACAGCCAGTCTCCCTAATGCAATGGATATTTTAAAAATGGATATATGACAATGAGAAAGCTAAAAGAAAGCACATATATTTCAGTAAAAGTGTTCAGTTTGATCAGAAAGTATCACCCTTCTTGATCTGATTCAGTGTAGTAATAAAGAGTTAATTGCTCACCAAGTAAATATTTCAGATTACAGTTACAAAGAACTAAAAGGTTATTAGCATTAATCATTTGGCTTTTGTTTCAAAGAATGGAGTTTACAATCTCTTCTATATCCTCCACTGACTTTACAACATTACGGAAAGTTCTCCACTGAAGGATGGACTTCATCTTCCGCTGAAAACTGTGGAGAAATCTCCATGCTTAGTTCTCTATGGTAGCAACAATCACTAAAAAGCAGCTGGGGAAAAGAACTCTCAAATCACTACTGGGCTTAGGAACTCTGTTCAGCTTCAACTACCCATGCCTGCAACAGAAACACTGATAAAAAGCAGACTATTTTAAAAAAGCATGGTCTATAAATAATTTGTACAGATTTCTAATCCTATCATATTTCCCAAGTGTGAGTGGATCTAAAACTTTTACTTCTGATATACAGTAACCATAAATGTCTCTAGCCTCTGAAAACACAAGCAATTAAGGGATATTACTCTGATGAGATCACTTCTACCGACAACAATTAAGTTAAGCATAATTCAGTATATTTAAAAAAAATAAATAAATTGTATCCTTCACTAACCTCTCAAACCAAGCAGCATGACGGCCCACAGTACAACAGCCCACAGAGGCAGCACTGAGACCTAATCACCTGACATCCCAGCAGTGTCATACATACACTTCTCTGTATACAAGACATAGGGCAATTACCCTCCATATTTCTGACTGATTCCAATAGAAATGTCTTCTAAAAAGCTTAAATCTGACCTTGAAACCCTTTCACAGAAACATTTACAGTGTTGTCTTATACACAAATTCCATGCCTACTAGTGACCATGAGTACAAGCCTGTAGAGTTTCGAATGGAAGGGGTCCTGAAACAGAAACACAGTGAGATGAACACCGACTGTAGACAAGAGTCGTTACAAATACCACAGTAAGTTTTAAACAATGCACTCTCCTCTGTCTAAAATCACATTATTATTGACCAGTATGGAACTGGATATGTGGCCTGCAACCCTACTAGTCCAGGAGTTACCAATGTTTCTTCTAGGCAAGTGGAGCAATATTTACCCTTAAGCTTAAAACAATGGGGGGGGGAAACCCACCAACTTACATGTAGGAGCAGCACAGCAGCAAGAAATGATTGGCCTTGACAGTAGCCAATCTCTTCATCATAGACAGAGTAGGCCTAAAAAAAGAATCAAGACTTTACAGCGTATCTGTCTTGAGCTACAAACACAAAGAAATCAAAACACTGCATTGAACATAGCTCCACAAAATTTTCACGGAGTGCATCAGTTGCCATTCTAATAAGGGATAACCTGCATGAAAATCAAACCGCGATATAGTGTCAGTGGCTAGTTACAGTGGTGCACCAGGACCGCTGCAGCCTATTAAACCGCTTACTGAGTGCTTTTCTACAGGGACATTAGGAAGAGGGAGAAACACTGGAGAGACAAAAGAAGAGACAAAGAGTGCTGGAAGCCTCAAACATCCCAGTTGAGATAACTGAATACAACAACAAGCTGTCCATTTTTGCCAATTTCTTCCTTTTACTAAGCAACTTATGTCTTTATAACATTTATGGGAGGTACATAGTTATCTCCACTTTTAAAGACAACTATATAGGATGACAACAACTTATGGCATACATTATACATAAAGGACAGGCACATTAGAACATTTCTTGTTCAAGAGGCAACATCAGCATGATTTCCTGCACATGACCCTAACTTTTTCCAGCACAACTTAGACAGCATTGACAACCAGGGAGCATGCTGCAGCCAAAGGTGAGCTGCTCTTGATCAGTACGGGATGAGCCCTCATCTCCACCATAGTGTATGTTTGTCCAGCTTGATCCAGGCTGACACGGCTGGAACCATGTGAAGTCTCTGTACCGAACACCTTAGTGTTCAGCAATCCAGAAAGGCTTATTACTTCAGGTCTCTGGTCTGAATGTCACTATAACCAGCTAAACAGCTACAATGAAGAACGAGACTGAGTCTGTCTCCATGATACCGTTAGCAGTAATACATACACAGTCTTCTCAGGTAACAGTTACATCTGTTAATGACGTTAAATGCAAGTTACAAAAAACAGCCAAGAAAAATTTAAAGAATACCTTGCATATTTTGTACAGGGAGTCCTGGCCATCTCCCCCCGTATCTTTAAAATAATCATGAGCAGGGAACGTTCGATTTATGTCTCGGGTGATAGCACTGTCTTGTGGAGACTCCTATTAGGGAAAAAAAAAAAAAAAAGGTGAATTAAAACACATCAAAATAATATAAATTACCATATGCTAGGACTGAGAGTTAGGAGATTGGCATTGTGTTCTGTGCACTGTTCTAAATTTAAGAAAACACAGTCTACTCAACCAGAACAGGCTGCCTGCAGGCTGGCAGCTCCAGATCACAATCTTGATAGATTTGGTTACCTAAGCACATCTGGGAATGATCAGTGAGTAGCAGAAAAAGCACACACAGAAAAGCGTTCCAGGACATTGCAATGCAGACAGCAGCCTTCCCTTGGAGACTTCTGAACGAGCCCAAGACAGACAGCATCATATAACAAAACATAATGCAGGAACAGTCGCCTATATGAGCTGGGCATTTCAGCACGAGGAAGGTGGAACCTTGTTTTCTGCCTTGCTCAGCGCAATCAGCTTCAGATGCCTTAGACGTATGGAAAGCTGAACAATAACAAGTAGCATACAATTAAGAAAACCAGTAAATGGGAACAATGGACTGAAAAGACCAACTGGAAGAAACACCAAGCAAGTCTGCATCACCAGCAAGTCCTACACAAAAGGCAGCAAAAACTCCTGGTATAGATGAAAGGAATTTGACAAAGCATAACAATTAAATACAGTAAGTGGGAAACTTTGGGCCTTTTCCTCCTGACTTTTATCTGAGTAATTTAACCCCCAAACAATCTCTATGAAATTAGTTGGCAATACTGGCCCTAAGTAGCCCTCCCTTCAGGAACTGTCAGGATTGCTTAGGATGGCTTAGAAGGGATCCTAGTCCTGCCTTGGAGAAGTAACCTAAAAAACATGTTTCCAGAAAATGGAAAGAAGAGGTTTATGTCGGGCTTGTCATGAAAAACCATAAGCATCTGTCAACAATGTCCAGCTTAACCTAATTTGCCCTCTACAACAGATTCACGTTCCAAATGGGAAAATAAGAAGGTGCCATTCCCAGCCCAAGGTCTTCTCAGGTCTCTGTCAATATTAGGTGTGACTGAGATGTTCTGATCCACCTCATTCAGTTCAGTTTGAAACTATTTCTAGCAAAGTCATTTAAGCCAGAGCTCATAGCTCTGCAGGGAGGAAGTATCCTTTGGAAACAGAAAGAACTACACCCCCATTAGCAAATGAAACTATTTTCTTATTTCGGAAGCCAGTGGAAATAGTTCATACACATCATACATCCTCCTTTAATACAGAAAACAACAGCAAGAAATACGTTTTTTAAAAACACACATCAAACAGTGACACAAATGAAAAAAACACTAACTGGGCACACAGAAAATAGCTGTCAAAAGATCTGACGCAGCTCCCAAACCCTTTACTTTACAAGGAACATTTATGCAAATTGGAAGACCAAGAAGCTTCTTCCTCCTGGGTGGAAATGGTTTGCTGGAAGAGGCTGTAAAGTCTCCATCATTGCAGGTGTTCAAGACTCAAGTGGGCTGTGAGCGACCCGAGCTGGTAAGAACTGCTCTGAGCAGAGGGTTGGACTAGATGACCTCCAGAAGTCCCAAGTTATTCTACGAGTACCATACAACAGAAATCACTCACTCAAGCTGTCTTTAGAACACTTAATTACTGAGCATGTAATAGGCAATCTTAGTGTGCTTTTTGAATCCAAAATTGTGCTCACCGTATTGAATTAAAAAAATCTGAACTGACCCTACAATTTCAGAACTATTTTTACAATTTTATGCCCTATCTTGTGATTTCTGATTAACCAGACTTCAGATTTTGTGTGGGTATGTTTCACCATAATGTCTTGTACCTTTTGAGGCAGTCATGACCCAGCTGATTACTGTAACCATTGCTATTACCCAAATTGCCAAAATAAAACAGAAACAAAAGCCCTCTGTCCGTAGCTATTTCTTTTTTGCCTCCGATTGGCGCCTCTTTCCACTATTTAAAAGATGACTTTCCTGGGCAGCTAATGAGTGCAAGAGCTCCTTGGTAGTGGGAATCACCTGAAAAGATGCCCCAATAACCATTAAGCAACCACTGCTAGTGAAAGGGTCGAGGGTTTCCCCCTTAGGTGGCTTCCCCGGCAATGACTGAACACAAATTAAAAACCAGTTGTCTTCACATGCAAGATTACCATGTAACAGTGCCCAGGCTAACACCGCAAACATGCAAGATGCTCTGTGGAAGCAAAACAGAAGAGGTGTTTTATTTTTTAAAAAGTTTTACTATATCCAAATAACCCATGTTTCTGTTAGGCAAATGGAAAAAAAAGGTTAGAAGTAGAATAGATAGTAAAAATGTACATGTTGTAATCAGTGTGAAGATCATTAAGTACAGCTTTTACCTGATCTTTTTTTTTCACAAAATGATTTTGCAAACAAGAACAAAATTTTCTTTTCTGATTTTAATCCAAGGTTAACACTCCTCTCTGTGGGCTTAATACAGGCATTTCATTAGAAAAGCATCACACTGCTATTTGAATCAAGTTATTGGATTGTTTTGGAAATGATATCAAAAGTCCTGTTCAGCATGTCAATTTGACAATAATTAACATGTCAAAGAGGTCTATCTCATTATAAGGAAATTAGAAACAAACAAAACCCAATGCTAAATAAATTTCACATAACTATAAGCCTCTGAAGCCAACAAAGACAAGTAAGGTAATGGCTGGCTGTTAGCTTCAGCTAGTTTTGGAAGCAGAGAAAGGCAATGGTCAGAAACAATTCCGAAACTTTAAAGCATGTGAATACAGTCTTAGTGATAATTTTCAGTTTCTTAAAAGTTTGCAAGACTGAATTACAGTAAAGTACTCTACTTTCAAGAGCACGGGCACTGTCACTGCTAACGGCAGTTTGTGGCATCAAACAAGTGGATTTCCCAGGTGGTACCTGTGTTCTGCTGCAATGGCAAAATAATCTTAAATCCACTTGACTTTTAATCCACTTATTTAATAGCAGAGACCAAAGCATCTGGTTGGAAACTCTTAGGATAGGCTTCTCAAACGAATCACTGATTATGGCTAAAGGGAACTAATTAGTGGTCTCTCTCTGACTTTGCGTGACTTGTTCAGCCCTTGACTCCTGTTTCAGTACAATTCTTCAAGCAATCTGTAACACTAGTTCCTGCAGCTGAAACATAGCTTGGGGAGAGAAAAATTAACGGAAATGATAAGGTTTAAAAAATGTTTTTCAAACCATGGCTTTGAAATCTCCCCATTAGTACAAACTGCTGCAATCCAAGCATTGTGTAACCTTTTCTTTACTCCTATTTTTATACCTTGCTGTGAGAATTGGCTCAATGGGCAATTTCTCATGCTTTCAGGGGACTGGGAACTGAAGGAAACCCTTCTGAACCCACACCCTTCACAAACTAGGATTGAAAAATAGAAAGCTAAGAATGACAGGAAGAAAAAGAAAGTAATAAAGAAAACAGAATGGAAAACAACCATGAGAACTGAGGCAAGCGCAGTGAAGATTAAAATTCTCACAACGGTTCACTGCTCCAAAGGAAAGCAGGAAAATGTAGATGCTCAGACTAAGAACATAGCCTTCCTCTCCCTAATATTTCAAAATATTAGTGGAGTTATACTGAAACCTTCATCTCCAGTTGATTTAAAAAGAAACTACGTGAGTAATTATGGAAACCAGGATGAAGTCCATCAGGTAAAAGCTCATCTACTATATCAGCCTGTCTATAAAAGCATATTGGTTCCCACCTCCTATACTGGACACACTTAAAAGATATTTTCCTTGTATTTTCATGATCTTCCAGGAACCATCCCAGGATCTGCAAACCACATCGTGCGGTTACAACCTTGTTCAACATCTTCAGAATGAGACTGTGTTACTTTAGAAGCTTTTTCTGTAGCTTAAGCCACCATTAAAAGCCATGGAAGAGCTGGAGTTCCTAGTACCTCTTCACAGGCCTGATCTACTTGCAGTTTTCAGCAGCTCTGGTTTATTCCTCCTAATCCCCTACATAAACCCAAGAGGATGAAGAAGCAGCAGCAAAGAATTGCTGAAGGGACAAGACCTGTGATTAAAAAAACTGAAATAAGCAATCTCCAGAGAAGCAGAAGAAGCTGCCTGCTGAGAATGGCTTGCCATCCAAAGATAACTCCTGTCTCACCAGGCTACTGAAGAAATCTGATGGGGGCAGAAAACATAAAGCCTTTACCTAGACGCAGGCTGGCTTCAAAAACGACATAAAAATGGAACAATGGTGAGGTCTAAACTTGAGATTCCCCCTGATCCCACTCCCAGAATGATGCAAAATATGGAAGTTTGCTCACTGGGGTGAGCTATCTGACACTTCCACCACAAAACCCAAACTCTGCTTGATTCTCACTCTTGCCACAATGGGATGGATTTTCACATGGCAATTATTTCTCAGGAAGAAATCCTGACTTTGCCAGGATTTTGCCACACGGTCAGAGATTGCTGTAAGAAGAGTCTAGAGGCTCAATCGATCAGTGGAATTTTACCTGTTTTGCCCAGGGTCAGATCAGCACGTGGCATGTTATCGCAAGGCATCTCTGGGCAAGGCACAGACAAGCCATTCAAGAGAGCAACAACCCAGCTGACAGCTTTCAGCAGTTGCAACAAGCAGAAAAAGTCAAAACTTTCTTAAACTTTCATGGGCAACAAGCAGCGAGATATTATGCAATGGGGATAAATTACTTCAAGCAGATCTGTACATTTTAAGTACATCCAAAAATATTAAAAGGTCTTCCAACAACTATTTTCAATGTTAGTAGGATACCAAATCACCACGTCTATTTTGCAGATTGATGGCATTCCCAGGATTACTTTTAATAAGCAACATCTACTCTCGCTTTTACAGAAAGTGCATTTCCTGTGTGTGCCTTTGACGGAACCACTGTGAGAAGGTTCAGTAAGAAGAATTACACCTGTTAGTCAGACCTTAAGGAAATATCACAGAGCTCACTTTCAAAGCAATGTACTTGTTAACTTCCCACAAGAAATGCTGTCCACAGAATGTAAGTGTTACCTGGAGTTAGTACTTACCAAGAACATTCACAAATACATAGTATTTGTGGGAAAAAAAAAAAAAAAAAAAAAGAATAATTGAGACAAATTCAGAATGGTTAGATAGCTGCAATTTGATACAATAGTGCATCGATACAGCATACTTTCCGTCCAAATATGGCAATATAGTGCAATTCTAAAAATAAAAGTGAATCCCTTGTGGTATCCAGCCCTTTTGCTGTGTTCGTTTCCTTTTAGGGCTCAAGTTTCCCACAGGAAAATTATAGAGAGGAGTTTGCCTACAGTGCCCTACATCATGTATGGATAAAACATAAACACAAAACGCATGCTGGAAGGTTTTCCTGCTCTTGGCAATTACGTACAAGCCCGACTATTTAGAGCAATCAAGATAAGAGGAAAAAAAAACCCCACCCACTCCCAAATGAACACACCTTTATCAGCACAGTTACATAAAAGTCATCCAAAACAAGACGTGAAAACATGTGATGTATCATTTATTTCTTAAATGTATTTATGATCCATTCAGACCTTTCAAATAAAGTGTACAAGTGCATTTCAGAATAAAAAACTACACTCTTCACACAGCTCTGCAGAACACTACATTTCATCAAGAAACTTGAAGCAAAAACTTCCTATTAAACCACCCATGCATCCTTTGGCTACAATAATATCACTGATCAACAAGTACTGCTATTCAATTCTGAGTTTCCCTTTAAAGAGAAGGAGCATCCTAAAATATGCTACCCCTTCCAGAGACCTCTCTTTAAAGAGAGAATATTAAATAAATTAGCTAGGCTTTTAGGCAAAACAGTAAGGCTACTTAGTACTGTTGATGCATGATCCATATATTTGGAGAACAGGCAATCCTAGGCTATGTGAAATGCGTCAACAGCCCTTGAAATTTTAGTAGTATCAAGATTACGTCAATCCAGAACAAATGGCAGACAAAAAAATGTAACCAGTGGAACAATCACTGAAAAATGTGCAGTTTCTCTTAGGATGGGAAGTGCTGATAACAGATTCAGAAAAGTGTTTATAAAAGTCGCTAAGAACCACATTGACATTCTTAAAGTTACATATTTTACAAAGCCCTAACGTGTGTGGCTGTACAATTACTGCCGTGTTAAATTGTTTTAAAAATATATATATGTATTTTAAAACAACTAATTTAACACGGCAGTAATTGTACAGTCACACAGTACACATATATATATGTATATACACCTACAGCAAAAAGGAAACAAGCCAAGAGGTGTATGACACAGCTGGGGAACAGATCATCTCAAAGGGAATAATACATTTATTTAAGTTTTAAAAGCTCATAGCAAAATTACCTCTTGGAAATAATTATGCAAATATTTAGAATCAGATATTTACATGCTTCCAATTTATCTAGTTCCATTTAATATTTAAAAATATGCAAGTATTATTTTAAATGAGTAACATTTGTCATTTTTGGCTCAACTGTAGTTTTTCTTATTATTAGTCGCAGTTGAAAAATCAGTTACAGAAATGTCTATTAAAATGATAGGGTAGAAGTACCCCTCTCCCTGTATTTTAACAGCAATTCTGAGTTGGCACAAAATAGGTAATTCTGGAGCCACAACAAGAACTCCTCCTCAGCTGCCTTGCATATCAAAACACTCATCGTCACCATCTCCCCCTTCCCTTGCAGAGACAAACCAGAGCAAACCCAGGCAGAGATGAGGAACGTCGAGGAGCCCAGACCGACACCCCGGTGCTCCCCACTGTGTGAGAATTAAACACGGCATTAGAGTCTTAATGGATTGGCTCTAATTCACCGTTTGCTTCACTAATCTGCTTTGGTGGATTTTTTTCCGTAGTTCTTCATAGCAGGGGTTTCACACTCACACCTTTTTCTCATCTTTTAATACAAAACAATTTCTGGCATTAAAAGATGCACGACGTTCTTACAAACACACACTCACACACACGCGCTCTTACCCGTGATTTTGTCAATTCTTGGCCTTTTCACTGACACAGGAAAAAACTACCAGTTGTAACACTACTCATATAAGGAGCTGGACTGTCTCCCAAGCAAAACTCGTAACGACCCTCTGACAAATGTCAACTCTCCACAGAACACACTGAAATAATCTCACCAGTGGCTTCTGCTGTCCCAGTTACTGTGAAGGCGCAAGGGGATGGGTGGGACACAAGGAGAAGTGAGGAAATCCTTTAAAGTAAGATTGCTCCACTGTATTTTGTTCAGCAAAGCAACCTAAAAGCACATGCACGCATAGCCTCCCATGCTTGCAGTTTAAGTGTAAACAGCATGTGAAAAAACAAAACAAAACAATTAAAAAAGTACTAATACAATTCTGAAATCCCTGAAGAAAAGACATACCCAGGAGTATTAAGAACAGTAAAAAAGATCATCATTAGCAATCGCAAACTCGTTTCCATCCTGTTGCATTCATTAGAGGAATACAAAATTGAATCTAGTGTTTACATGCTAGAATTAAAACAGAAACTAGATTTCAAAGGTTACATATGGAGAGAAATTTATCAGTATAGGAACTTGCAAAACGTGCTGTACAGCATTTCTAAAGATGTAAGTCTATGAAGACAATATATGCGATTGCAAATCCTTTCAGACAAAAGCGTGGCTGGAGGTAACGCTGCTTCCCGTTATCTGAAAGGATTAACTGCACCATTATTTTTAGTAGGTTTTAATGACAACAATTTATCCTTAAGAAATACCTAACCCCTCAAAAACCGAGGTGATTGGAAACATACAGGTACCTAACAGCCCTCAGGGTTTTATTTCTTTGTACACTAAACATCAATTCTTTCAACAGCATCTACAGAAAATGTTTTAAAAAATGTTTTTATGAAATACTTTTAATACCCAGTAATGCTAATATTTAAAAATACTTCACAGTGTGGTACTAATGTAACTTCATAAAACGAGCAACTTGAGTTAGCTAAAGCTCAAAGCCTTACATTATATTAAAATAGTCCAAAGATTTCACACACACACACACAAAATCACTAGCACTATAAATATACCTAAGCCACTTTAGTGCAAAGTCTGTTTTTGCTTCCCCTGACAAATCCCTCTATATTCCTGCCAGCATATTAAAACGTCATCCTTTACTAATCTAATTATTGATTTTCAAGGATTCATTTACAGTTGAAATCCCAGAAGAACTTTTTTCAATTTACCATAAAAGTAATGACTTGGTTTATTAAGCATTTCATTGCTTGTATCACGTGATCATTGTAGCATGTAAGAATGACTCGCATATGCACGGCAAGATTTGAGTTCATCTTTACAAGGAGTTACTTGAATTTACTTAACTTTTTAATTAAAGAATCTCCAGTAATGACCATCAGAGAGAAGCCAAAGCTTTGAATTACGAAAATGCTATTCTCATCTTACTAACTCATAAAAAGAAAGAAGTCGGAACGAGAAGTTCGGGCTCCCTCCCCTCCCTCGCCACCCCAGGGTACCCTCACACGGTTTCTCAGGCACTGGCTGGCGCGAAGGAACTGCCCAGGTGCAGCACTCCTCCGCACCAGCAGCAATTGCTAACGTCAAACACGTTTGTCTATCTAAACCCAGATTCTAAGTATAATTTAATGCAATGTGCAGCCGCTCAGTGTTTCTAAAAACGTCTTGGCAAATAAAGCCACTGGCTACCAACCCGCGCCCAGGTAACAGTTCCCCCAGATCAGGCCTGCTGGTCTCTCCCCAGAGCAGAGCCTGCACCTCCTCTGATCAGCTCAGTGCCCCCAACATCTTCAGGCCAAAACAAAGGTGAATTTCACAACTTCTGTTTCTCAAGTAACCACAAATTCACTAGCCAGAGATTCAGTTTTGACTGGACAGACTGCTCAAGTACATCAGAGGCTGCAAATAAACAACCTGGATCAGGATACAGGAACACAACTTACATTAACGTTTTCATTAAGTGCTAAAGCTCAAGAGATGCAAATGTGATATGGGTGAAATCTGCAGACACTTCCATTTGCAACCACCACTAAATGCATGTAAAGCAGACGCAGACTGTGGCCTGTTTCAAACTCTGCAGTGGGAATAAAAATTGAAAGGTGACAGAAGTGAAAGCTGAGTGAAGAACCATCAGCAAAGCTGCCTGCATAAGCAACACATTTCACCTGTCTAGAAAATCTTGTGCCACATAAAAAAACCTGAAAAGCTGACTAAACAAACTATATTACATCCAATTATTTCCCTATTGCTAGAACTCCTCAGATGGTCAACCATGACACAGATCGGTACGATCCCATTTTACCTGAACTGAAACAGGGGGGCTGGATCGCCACTCCAGGTCTGACGGGATCGTGTCCTGCGGGGGCGGGAGCCCTGAGGATCCGACGAGCTGCCATTGGAGTGCAGCAAAGTGAACGCAAGAAGGTTAAACGCCATCGTTTAAAAAAACATATTGGAAAGGATATGACCCACATTAAATACTCCATTGTTTTGACAGAACTGCAGTTTACGTCCTACCATCAGCACAGGCACAGCTGTCCAGTGGGTTTCCTCTGTTTGTTTCCACTGGCCACAACTTGGAGTTTCTTTCTCTAAATACAACTGCATCTGGTTTTACACATACTAGATTTTGATTTTGAAGAGTTCTCCTCTTCCAAAAACATTTCCAATACATAATTTTCGTATTAAACTGTCTGCCTTTGCTTATCTGCAGAAAATATCTTTCGAGGCGGTACCTCTGCAATGCACAGGCAATAAGGGAAATAACAGCTGAGAAGCTTTAAGACATTGGCCTCTAGTAGTCAGAACATTTGTCTTCTAGTGCAAAAAGGGTTGTTTTCAGGATGGGAGATTCTCCCATTATCCTAAAAAGGAAGGGCTGTTCACTTTCTTGGAGACAGTCTGTGAAAGCGGATGGTCCGGCTGCAACTTATCCCAAGGTCTAACCTGACCTCAGCCAGACACATTTCAAGCCCACACAATTAACAAAGTCTTGGGAGTCCCAAGGTGACTAATAGATCTAATATATTGACCTGAGACCACAGCCACATACAAACAGTATTCATAGTATAAAGAATATGAAATATAAAAAAGCCCTATGTTAACCACGCTCTCTAGAGCTCTGAATTTCAGCAATAGGAATGGAAAGAGCTGAAAACCGACTGAAGGAGAGAGGCCGGCTGAGGCAGCGGGGAGGAAGCGCAGCAGGAGAACACATGGACTTGGCTTGGGCACCTCTCCCCCCCGGAAGCTCAACACAACCACCTCAGCATTTGCAAAGTTTCCATTCCTTTAAGTTGCATAAGGGAAGACACCTACTCTTCCCTCATTTAAGTATAAAAACCACAGAGGCCTTTACACTTCCTGGATCTCAGCAGAACATCAGTTACGAACGTGTGCTTTGCCAACTTCAGATAGCGTTGGTAGTGAGGTAAAATTCAAGTTCACCACAGAAAGGATGTGTCGCCACATTCTGCAAAGTCATAGAAGGGAAGAAAAAGGTTTCTAAACTAAACAACAAAGTAAGGGCCAGGTCAGGCAAATGTTTTAGCAGGTGCTTCAAGAACCGGAACTAAAAATCTGTTAAAACAACAAATGCCCTTCAAAACCTCCACCTCCCCTTATTAAATTAAAATTACCTACAAAAGATGAATCAAGTAATTGGAAAAATTTTAAATGGGCCTTTTGTTTGTAATGTCTAAAGGTAGACTCCTATGCTCAGATATTAATTCCTAAGAAATATGTTTTTTAAAGCACCAACCTGAATTAGGAGTAGAAGTTCTGTTAACTTCAAACCCTGATGTAGAATAAGATCAGGCCCACATGTTTCAGACTTCTTGACTCACAAAGGTTCAATACATCTGTTACCATCACAGCACTTGATAATACCACAATAAATATAAAAAAAAAAAAAAAATATCTACTTATCGAATTTGTATACTGACTGTTTCCATCTCGTATCACATATATGCCTTGGAAGTGTCTTTTTCAGAACAAACTGCTGAAGTTTAGGACTTCTTACACCTGTATATGAGCAGGAAAGGAACGATGCCATAGAGATGCAATGCAGGACTGAAATTCGGAAATTTTCATTTGAGTCTGCTGTAAGAAAGACTCTTCACACAATCTCGAGCTACTCTTGAGATTCTCTGTGCCTCAGTACTTCGTACCGCCGCCTTCTTGTCAAAGATTTGTGACAAATATTCAAGATTGCCCCTTGGCTCTCTGAGCCATGTTGGAATTCCAACCAGTAGAAACAAATTTCTGAGCGATAAGAAGCTTAAAAACAAGTATAGACCCATGACAGCAAATAAAGACTGTAGAAACTAGTAACATTTAACAAAAAAAACCCCTCACAGTAGGTAACAGCAAAACTTTTGTTTCACAGAAAAGATACATGATGAGTTAAAAAATACTGCCACTTGATTGGAGATTATAAAAAAAATAATAGTTCACAGATTTTCTCCCAGTCTATTTGGAAAATGACAATATACTCATAACCTATACTTCCAGTAAACTTTAAAAAAAAAAAAAAAAATCAGGAGTTCTAGATGAGGCAAATTATCACCTTCTGAGAAGTTGTGCATATAGAAATCCTTCCCATGGTACTAAAAAAAATGCCACTGAATTGCATCTTGCAAATCGAATCTTCTAGCAGCTTAATTTAAAAGTGAGGCAGATAACCCTAATAAAAAAAAAATAAATTTATAGTCTGAGATGAAACTTCAAAATTAGTTCATTTAATCACATCACAACACAATTTTTATGAAGATGTAATTTGATTTCTGTACTCTCCTCGGTGGCATTTATCTGTGCAATGCTCTTGATACCAATTTCTAAAGCAGCAGGCACACTCGGATACAAATATAGCCAAGAAAGGATTAGTTTCATATGTACAGTGATGAAAGTGATCCAACCAGAAAGTTTGCTGCCTAACAATTCATAGCACAGATTATGATGAAAAGGACTACCGTGCCTCATGTTAACTATATGACAAAGGATGTTAAATGGACTGCTGAGCAAACAAAGTAATGTATTTCAAAATTATTTCTTCCACAGTTGGCACAGTGAACAAGATTCACCCCAATACAATTTCACTGAAGACAACAGACTCAAATGTTTTGAATATTTAAAACATCTGATCACATACAAACCTAGATCAATGTTAAATTAACTTAGAGAAGAAATAAAAGTAATTTAAATTTAAAAGTCATCAATAAATTAACACAGACAAAATTAGAAATATTTCACACTGAAACTAAGCTATTGAGGCAACATTTAAAAGCGTCTGTAAAAACACGGGACGAAACCTGAATGCATCAATAGGCTGCAACTCCTCTCTGTCCTCATCTCTTGGAGACTTCCAGCTTCTGATTTTCACCTCTCAGCACCATCCGAGCTGATGAAGACTTCGAGATGAGTAAGGCAACGAAAGAAAAGCCTGGCGGTTAGGATGTTACAGCTGGACCTTAGCCGCAAAGCCACAACAGCTGCCAGCACGCGTCTGCATCTGTAACAACCACTGTGCTTTGAGTACAATTCTAGGCTTAGAGCTAAGTAGCAACTGCTTCATCTCGAGTTAAATCTCTATGCCATGATTTAGAGCCCTTACCACTTTTAAAAATTGTCCATATTCTCAAAAACTAGCATACAATGCTCCTATTTAAACCCTCTATTCATGCCATGAAATAAAAGCAACAGTCCTTGCTCTCCACTTAAACATGAAACTGCCATTTTTAGGGTTTTAGGCCCTAGCAGATTCTTTTCTTCTATTAAATTTAATCAAATGCTATTTCAATGACAGATTGCATCACTTCAAAGACTTGGAAATGTTAGGTAAGGTGAAGAGTCAGAGAAAAGCTATTGGGAGTTTACCTGAGAGGCTGTTCCAAAAATATCACACACACACGCTTTGATATTAGTGACTAAAGCCCTTAAATTGTTCCCCAAAGCCCACCCTTGCCCTAATACCTACAAAACACTAGAGAACAATTAGCCAGCTGATGTGCTGTGAGCTTATTATACCATTTATAAATGACTCACTACACCCTTACGCTCCGCTCCCCCCACGGCTGTCTGTGTCTCTAACCAAAATTCAGACAGCAAGAGCTCTGCAGAACAAATCACCTCTATCGCGTCTGTGCAAGGATCACAGCCCTGGCTCGAGACGCCGTCTTATTACAAAAGATAACAAGAAATGTCGTCGTGAAGGCATCAGGGTTTAGACAACCTTTGTTCTCAAAATTTCAGGTGAACTAAGGAGGAAGTTTATCTTGAGAGATGAAATATGTTGAAAGCAGACCAAGAGATGGCTTAAACACACTTTGTATGAGGGCTCTCAACCCAAAACTAGGCAGCGCTAGTGGGGAGCTCTGCCCCAACCTCCCCAGGAACAGATACACGCACATATCCAGGAGAGGAACCCACGTCTACCAGCAATGAGTGCCGCCAAGTACAAGCCATGCCAGGAGTGCTGCATCCCGCTGCTCTCTCTTTTCTTCACCGTTTCCTCTCTGGCAGCCTCACAAGACTCTACTGAAGTAAACGCGGACGGGCAGCAAGCAGGATGGTCTGTGGGAACCGCTGCATGTGACAGGACAGAGACACCGACTGTTTCTCTCCAGGGCTCAGAGCAGACCAGAGAGGAGGGTACGCGTGTGCTTGCGGGAGGGACAGGGTAGAGTACTAAAAAGATGACAATCTCAATCTATGACAACAGTAAACCTGAAACCATTTAACAAAAACACAGAGTCTTCCCTTTGGCCAAGAGAATCACCCCAATTCTAAACAAATCAAGTTACTTTTCCCCAATACTTTTTCATTCCCACTACGACTAGCAGTACACGGCAGCTGTGACAGGGGAGCTCACAGCACGCCCCAGGCTCACAGCAGCCCAACGCGCCGAGTGGAAGCACGAGGGAAGGTAACCACGGTCGGTCACGGTACGTAACCTGCTCTCAGACCAGAGGTGTGGTGAGGGGATATCCCTGTACCAGGGACAGGGTGAGATAAGACAATGCAGACTAATCCATTATTACAGGAATACACAGTTCACTTTCATTTGCCAATATGGCATCAATAAAAAGACAAGGATATTCTTAAGGAAAATTACTCCATTTGAGGAGTAATACTGCCTTCTTAACAGCGTTACAGTACTCAAAAATATTTAATCTAAGCTAGCTTGAAAAAGCTGTGGTCAATGAGGTTTTGTTTCTCAGATACTGACTTTGTTTGACCAGTTAGATATGCGTTTGCCAACAGGATTTAGCTCCTGCTATATTCGAACCATCTTTAATCCCACGAAGGCTAAAGAAAAATGTCTCTGATTTAGCTCTGTGCACTTATGAATAACTCAAATACTACAGATAAATTTACAACATAGTTCCCTTAGCTGTTTAGAAGACAATTGTTTTCCTTCCTTTCCCCTTAATTTCTAGTATGTAAAATATCAGAAGAATTTAGATTAAAAAAAAGGGGGGGGAGGGGGGACACATGTTATTTTTAAAGTTGTTCTTGAGAAAACTTCCACATACAAAACCGTGGCATTTCTCTACTGCTTTGAGAATAATTTTCACATGTTGGCATCATCCTCAAGTGGCTGCCACAACTCTGGTATCATAAAGCAACATGTATTTTCGCTTATCAAAACACATTTTATTTAACTGCTAAATTTGGTCTGATCCAAGTTTTTCTTCTTACTTCACAACAAACAGGAAAATGCAGATGCCGTACTCTGAACACATACATGCATCCTACCAGAGAAACGGGGCACGGAAGCCAGATCAGTCCTCCTAAGCGTACAACTGTTCAGATCACATCGCTGCACTCATGGCTCAATAAGACTTTTAAGTTCACACTAAAATGTTCACATTGTTCGCTACTGTTCTAGAAGTCCTGTCTAGGTAGCACTGAAAAACAAATTGTTTGGCCCCTTCCGTTATGATGCTGGAACACTGTGTCAATATACTTTGGCATATATTAAAAAAATCCCTGTAATATACCATATACTGTGACATTTCCACTTCAGATCTATCATTTACATGTGAAGCACGAATCTCGAAAGAACCTAGTAAAGCTGTAAGAAAGACTACATTTTGCCGAAGCTCTCAGACACCCACTCCATTCAGTCACACCAGCTGGAGAGGTAAGTGTCAAGATTCAGCTTTATTCTTAAAAACGAATATGGAGGTGAAACTCCACAGCCTCCTCCACAGCATTAATTTTTTAAAGTGAAATCACAATGATATGTGCTCCTGATTCTTCTGTGTCAGCAGCATTTCTCAGAAACCTTTTTGCAAATCTGGACATCTTAAAATCATATTTAAATTATTTTGCAATTTACAGAATTGTCCCTGCACTTCCCAGTCCAGCTGATAGGCGTCTTAGACATGACATCCATTGGAAGATCTTTTGCTCCTAGAGGTAGAGGAGTCCTTAGCTACCCGCTGTCTAGCACAAGAGGCACAAATAGCCCCCGAGAGACGCTTAAGCCCCTTCTGAAAGACACTGTTGGAGAGACTGTAAATGACACAGTTGCAGAAACTGTTGCTAATGGCAAGCCAAGTGGTCAAGAAGGATGCAATGCGGTTACTATAGACATTGGAGCTCTCCAGCAGAAAATAGATTATGTAGGGCAACCAGAGGATGTAGAAGACACTGGTGATGCGGAAGAGAACCATGGCATAGCGCTTGTCCGGGCAGGGCTGTGCCTCCCCAGCCTCCCCATCCTGAGAGCTGAAGCGCACTCGCCTCTCGTTGATCTCCTTGGTGTGCTGCTGGCAGATGCGGAAGATGTTGAAGTAAGTGAAGCAGACGATGAAAGCAGCCGGGGCATAAAGCATCACCACAACAAAGAGGGTAAAGTAGGGGTCGGTGTTCCAGGAATTGGCACACCACTGAAACACATCCCCGTGATATCCAGGCTTGCCCCAGTGAAAGGAGGGTAAGAAGACCAGGCAGGAGTACAGCCAAATGACCAGTATGCAGATTCGAAGTCTCCATGGCGTAACCAGCGTGTTGTAGGTCAGCGGCTTCGTGATGGCAATGTATCTGTCAATACTAATGCATGCCAAAGAGGCCATGGAGA
>KL265487.1:4682-17464 GCA_000699545.1 Podiceps cristatus
GGTTTGCATAGGGACTGGTTGACCCCACACAGCCCCAGTGTTTGGGTAACTGAATAGGTCAAAAAGGGCAGTATTGAGGAAAACTGTAAGATTCAGTTTCCATGGAGACAATGCATGAGCTTGTACATTGCTGAACCAAAATAAAACAGAAAGTGGAGGATGGAGAATTCAAGTATGTCCCAGAAAATATGAAATAAGACTTATAGTTAGCTGAAGGCATCACAAAAGGAATTAAAACAAGGGCTGGATATTTTCCAAGAAGGCAGCAATAACTCCAGACGAACTCATTCTTCACACAATTTAAAAGATCATTTCCCCCATCTCTTCTCCTGTATCTTTCTCCAGAAGTTGTCCAAGTGAAAACAGTGTTGCCAGAAGCAAGTATGTGCCAGCTACTCACAGTTTGTGGCTTGCTATATTTATTTAAAGTAAAATGAGTGGCAGAAGAAATGAATGTGCTAGGCGTCGGCAACCAGCGTACACTCTTCGATTGTCAGTAAGTTAGGAATGATAAACTCTTGCCCAAGTACAGACAAAGCCTGAGAGAGAAGTTATTCCAATCAGTCAAATCAAAGCTTGCCTGGGAGCATTCTAGTAGGTAACTTACAGTCAGCGATGAAATCTTTGTTGAGTCAACAGTTATAAAATTCTATTCACTTAAGGAAAACTTAGCTGCAACAATGTCAACCAGGAGACCAGGGTATCTGTAGCAGGGACTTAAAGAACTGAGAAATCACTGGGAGAGCAAATCCTAGAGGCAAAGGTCAACATGGAAGTCAGTTTTAGAATGAGAAATTGAGTTAGATAAAATACATGGGTAAGATGTACTCTTTACAGCAATTTGTTATCCTCATAATATCAAAAAGAGGAAATGGGACAAGACCCCTAACTTTTGAGAAAAAAGACCATAAAATGTTGGAAGTAAGTTATCCAAATAAAAACCAAAACTGATAAAATGAAGGTTTCACGTTTGTTTTAGACCTATCTTTTAGAGCTATCTTGTCCACATACAGATTCTTGATATATGATCTGGAGCTAACCATCAATCTGAGTTGCCTAACCCACTGATGACTGGCAGAAAAAAGGCAGGAAAAAAGAATCCTGAATTGGGAGATCTTAATTTCTCATATAACCCAATAATAACAGGGACTTACTATCTATAGACAGCTTCAATATGCAGCTTCTATCAAGATTGCTATAAACTTTTTGTTGCACGCTGAACAAGCAAGAAAGCAGTGGTGAGTGAAGAAGATGGAAACTAATGCCCAAGAATGTTACAGATACAGCTGTAAATCCAATATGGAAGAGAGGGATTCTGAAGCAATTTACATTGTGATAAGGAAAAGCAATGCATTTAATTTATGAAATAAAGGAAGTAGGCATTAATCCAAATATTAAGATAAGCAGTTCAGTGAACTGAAAATTCAGCAATTCAGTTGATATTTTAAAGAGAATTCCACAAGAGACAGGATCTTTGCAAGTACAAATTCTGCTCAGTTATCAGAATTTAATGACAGTTTCTTTCATATTGTAAAAAACAATAAAAAACCCAAAAACCCAAACCCCAACAAACAAACCAAAACCCAAACAAGAAAACAAAATGGAGAAAGAAAGCCAAAGGGTTAACCTTGGTGCTTGCAGAATAATTTTCATAGTTCTTTTGATCAACAAGGTTAAGGAGCAATAATGGCAATTTTGCTTTCGAATATATAAAATATTCCTGACACTGTTTCAAATATATGTAATTTGAATAGTTAGACTGCAAAAAGAAGAAATTAAAACATCATAAACTGTATCAAAATGTATCACCTATTTGCATTCAACATAAAGAATAATCAAAGAAGTTTTGCTTGTCAAAAAATTCAAAAACACTTTTCATATTCTCTCTTTAACTTTTCCGGAAGAAATCAAGATAGTTGAAACAGCTGTAGACAAAGTAAAAATTGCCCCTGAGTTTTGGCTAATGATTTGAATCAAAGAAGTACTTAGCAAAAACCAAGTATATTCTAATGAAAGGAGAAGGTGGTATTTTCACAAGTAATTTAGATCGCCTGTAACAAACAACAGGATTCACCCTCAGATTCAGGTATTATAATTGTGGGTATCTACACTGCAAGTTTCTACGTGTACCCACATATACTCAGAAATAGCTTCGGCAGCTACAATAGGCATGATTTGGTTACCTGAAAACACATATCTAGCGATGTTTCAAATGCCTTCTTTAAGTGGCATCTGCACGGAGCTCAGGCACATGGCAAATGCTGAACCTAGAGGAGATTCTTGTCTTTCTGTAGGGACAGCTGCAGCCTGGGTAACCTATGGCACCTAAGGAGGCAGTAGATATACTTAAGTACAGGCTTTCAGTCAAGGGCGAATTGAGCTCTATGTCCCCAGAGTTCGATTCATTTAACAGCATATAGGTGTCATGTGCCACCTGAAATGGCTGGCCCCTAGCTGCCACAACAGAAGTTCATGGGTAGGTCACATACCCCACAGCATATCTGCCAGACCTGGGTAGGTGTTTTTGATATCCTAGGGCACTCTTGGATATCCTAAGGCATCTAAAAAACTCAGATGCTTTTTGAGTAACTTCCATTGTGACAGTGCACAGTGCTCAAATTAACAGTAAATAAATAATGGCATAAATTATTACAGCTTCTCTTCTCAGAAGCTAAGTTAAATATGGCCTTTATGTTAAACTTCTATTTCCTCCAACATGTTCTTAAAAACATTGTTAATTCTATTATCTCGGTAATGCTGAGCATCGCTACCTAATCTATATACACACCCAGCAACCTTTTAGAATGAATAAAACAATATACAGGTCATTCTTGTGGTATCGGTAGAAAGACAGCTCTTTAACTTCTTTTTTTAAAAAAAGGAGTTTCCAAGTGCATTGTAGACCCTGTTTCTGTTTTTATATGATCAAATACTGAATTAAAAAAAACATGTTAACCTCTAATTGTTAGTGCACTTTATAGATAAATCTAGCCCTTGCATAAAACAGTACAGTTTTGGACCCAAAGTCAAAATACTATAATTATTTATTCTAATTCCATTTTGTAGCTGAAACTGAGGCATAGAGCTAGCAATTAAAAAACTCAAATACACATAAGCAAAATAAAATTGACTAGTTTGTTTTTATTTTCATAAATAAGTTAATCATAAATTGCATTAATACTAAAAAAATAAATAAGGCTTCTGAAATTAAGTTTTAATAATCTAAAGTGCTTATATTGCTTCTTTTTTATGTTAAATTTTGTAAAATCTAATATTGAGGGGTTTTTTAATAGATCTTTGGAGAAACAGATTAATTTAATCCTGTTTTGCTGTTCTAAAATAAATGCTCAAGCACACCCAAAGCTTAGATATTTAAAGTTATAATATTTACAATCGAAGGACACGTTTTTAAAATCCTCCAAATAAAATTCTGCTGTCATTTTAATTTATACCTGCCATGTAAAAGAATTTGGTCTTAATTTACCCAGTCTTCCCAGCTGTAAAAGATTAATGGCTGCCTCATTTAGTGTATGCAATATAATTCCCAAATATAAATAGCTACAGCCCCACTTCTCTATGTTTGAAATCATACTGCAAATGATTAGAATAAAACTAGTAGAAATAATTGATTTACTTAATAGAATAAAAATGCAAAATTTTTGTAGTGACTTCAAGTCAGTCTTGTCTATGGTTATGACTACTTAATTACCTATAGTGAATATGTCTGCATCCTAAATACATTACTATTGTGCTAAAAGAATGGTCAGACTAAGTGTGAATAGTATCACTGACCTTGCTTTCTAAGGCTATGTCTAAATAGTGGTAGTTAATGTCTCAGTTTTATACAATAGAGTAAGTTCTGGGACTGTAACACTAATATAAGTTTTTCTCCTTGCCTCCCAAACCCTGATTTGATGACAGTACTTGATAATTAAAGAGCTTCACTGTTTCCCCTGATCTTTTGGTCTAGATGATGGGCAGTGGAGAGGAGAAGTGTGAGGTGAAAACAGGGTATTCCATGGAATTCACCTGCTTTGCAATTCAAATACTCAGGCAGTGAAGTGTCAGTTCTGCTGCTCACAGACAGACTTCTGAACTGACTTAGCATATCTCAGACACCTGCATGTGGCTGGCAGACACGACATGGGACCTACAGGTGTCATACAGGAGCAACAGCTGGAGGCCGTGCAGGATAGACTTTGCCATCTCAGTTGACACTAAATCAATACCTGTGGTCAAGCAAATTGAGCCCCTTGTCAGCACACCAACAGTGTCTAGGGAACCAGCTGATCAAATGTCAGTGTCTGGTTCTACAAATAGCTCTGCAGACTCTATTGACTGTATTTACTGGATCTTCATTGACTGTAATAATGGTTTAGATTCCTAGCTTACAGGTAAACACATGCCTATGACGCATACATTTTTAGCTAGATCTGAATTCTTCCATAAGTTAATTTTCTAATGTGGATGATGGAGTAAAGAAGAATATTGCTCTAGGCATGGCTTCTCACGTCAGTCTCCATCTTTTGCTCCATGCTGTAGTTCAAGTAGGGCTTCTTTACAACATAGAGTTTTAGAAGTTCTCAGTGGCACCCAAAATCTTTTAGATTATGTTGAGTGTCTTGAGAAATTCCCATTTCTGACCTGTGAATGTGAATGGTTCTGTAGCAAAGAACTGGGAGATGCAGGTTAAATGATTCCCTTCATCTCCTCCTTCCTTTCACTTTGCCTAGGAAACAAACAGAAAATTGTAAGTTTGCAGCTAAGGTTTTTTGATTTGGGTTCATTCAGTTCATCTTAAGAAGCTGCAAAAAGGTGAAGTATTAGGCCATTAGCCTTAAAACACCTGCCCTTACATGTTACTCCTACAAGGAAACTGTGAGAGAAAATGAATTTGAAGCTCAACATGACCTGTCAATGTGTGCTGGCAGCCCAGAAGGCCAACTGTACCCTGGGCTGCATCAAGAGCAGTGTGGCCAGCAGGTCGAGGGAGGGGATTCTGCCCCTCTGCTCCGCTCTGGTGAGACCCACCTGGAGTGCTGCGTCCTGCTCTGGAATCCCCAACACAAGAAGGACATGGGCCTGTTGGACTGAATCCAGAAGAGGGCCATGAAGATGATCAGAGGGCTGGAGCAGCGCTCTTATGAAGAAAGGCTGACAGAGTTGGGTCTGTTCAGCCTGGAGAAGAGAAGGCTGCGGGGAGACCTTCAAGCAGCTTTACAGTACTGAAAAAGGGCCTACATGAAAGCTGGAGAGGGACTTTTTACCAGGGCATGTAGTGATAGGAGAAGGGGTAATGGTTTTAAACTGAAAGAGGGTAGATATAGATTAGCCATAAGGAAGAAATTCTTCATGATGAGGGTGGTGAGGCACTGGAACAGGTTGCCCAGAGAAGTTGTGGATGCCCCATCCCTGGAAATGTTCAAGGCCAGGTTGGATGGAGCTTTGAGCAATGTGATCTAGTAAAGGTGTCCCTGGCCATAGCAGGGGGTTTGGAACTAGATGATCTTTGAGGTCCCTTTCAACCCAAACCATTCTATGATTCTATGAATTGCAGTCTTTTCACTAGCTAAGGTTGTTTTTATTCATTGCTAATAGGAAGAAACCCCCAAAACATGCCCTGATGTGTTTGTTCCAACAATATTAAAGAAAAAATCAATTTAAGCTGGTGTTTATCTTCTGTGTTGCATAATTATTGAAAAACATATAAATATACATATATGCTCAGGTAGGTCATACCCACATAACAGGTAACTATGCCTTTGCAAATGGTACCTCTTGAAAATGTTTAGCAGTCTTAGATTACTGTAAATGCAGGCATGTTTAATGCTGTCCTTGAAAGAATAAAGTGTGTACAGTAGAGACAGAAAACAGTATTTTTCATTTAAATGTGTCATTAAGGAGACCAATACTACCATGCAGAGCTGAGGTCAACATTTGAAAGGAGTGTGGAAAAGTATAGAAAGAATACAGAGAAAGCTATTATGTTTAGAAAAGGTAACCCTCAGTTAGAACCTGTTGTTTAAACATATTGAGCCTGTTATTTAAAGTAAGTAAATATGAGGATGATTTGGGAATTCTTTTCCTGCTTTATAGACCTCTTCAGAAGGAAAATCTGGAAATTCAACTTTAGTCTGGAGTTTATGAAAAATAATGATGAAAGGAGTCAGACACATTTGAGGGGAGAATTATGCTTACTGGTAAAGTTGGTTGAGCAATGCAATAAAGTGAAGATTAATTCTTCATACTATGAGATCAGGACATCATGAGTAAATGCCTTTCTGCATTGTATACTTTAGTCACACTAAAGTTAGTGGTTTTATTCCAAGCTCAAGTGGTTGAATCTTAAAAACCTGGTTTTTAGTTAGCACTTTAGTTTGGTCAGCAGTGTTGGCTCATTATCCAAGAACCTTCATTGTCATATTGATAAATCTTTGAGATTTCTTAACTTTAAGTGGTATAACTAACACTGAGGTCAGTGATCCTTGAATTGGAGCTCACCCATTTAGCTTTTTACATTTAGTGTAGGGTGTGAAAGGCTAATCCAAAAGCCTAGGCAGGGAGGATCAGTAAATCAGTGTTATTTTTCTCCCAAATCTTTTTACAATCTTTTTTTTTTTTTGTTTTGAAAACTGTTAATCATAATAAATTTAAAATAAAAACCACCTTTCCCCTTCCATTTCCCCAAAAAAACAGATCACAACACTTTATAAAATTAAGTTAGCATTGGCAGTATCTCTGAAAATTTTTTTAGCAATTCTTCTGTCAATTTCAAAGTTCATTATTATTTTGCCTATATCATAATATGTAAATTTTTCAAAGTCTGTCTTTTCCACTTTCTCTTTCAAATAATTCTTTTTAAACTAATTAGGGTTGTGTTGCCCCTGCCCCCTTCTTTAACTCATGCCTACTTTATATTGTAATGGTTCCCTTATTTTCTTTACCATGAAAAAAAAAAAAAAAAAAAGTACTTCAGTCAAACACCACTATTGACAAATCCCATCCTTCTAATGCTCGCTTCACTCTGGCATTATAATTTTGTCACATATTCACAGTTTCTCTTCTATGTAATACATGAGCTTGTACTTTGTACTTGGATAGGTGGGACTGAATGAGTATCCTTCAAAGCTACTGGCCTCTCAACTTCTTATTGCAAGTCTGCAAAATGCACAAGAATTCTGACTTGAAAATTGTTGAAAAATAGAAGCTGAAAAAAGTAACAAAAGTACACTGATAAAAATACTTAAGCTTTCAAAAATAATTTAAATTAGATGGAGCTGTATTTGCCCCAGGAGGTGCTGAAAACATATGAAGCCATAAATCTTAGAAACAGCTATAGAAAATCCAAGGAGCAGGCAACTTTACAAGACACCACCTGTGTATTCAGCAAGCATGAAAGATTCAATTTGATCAGATCAAAAGCACAATGAGGATGACACATGGAGGATGCTCTTGGGAGTTCACTTCATTTGGCTACAAGGAAACAGGATTTTCATTAAAGTTAACATTTCCACAGCTAACTGCACACTACAACAAAGCCAGTAGCTGAGCTCTGTCACATAGCTAGAAGTTTCATTTTGCTAAACCTGTCACATTAAACTATTTCATTTTTTGTAAGGTTCTCATTTTGAAGAAACTATGGAAAGAATCAAATAAAAGAGAAGGAAACTCCAGTTTTATGGTGTCTGACATCTTTTGAAAGACTTCATTAAGCTTTTTTTTGGTATTTTCTGATTCATCCAGTATACCAACTGATTTGTTTTAATATAACTGAAATGTAAAGAACTTTGCAATTATAAATTATTTTCCTTTTTTCCTTGAACATGTTATTTTTTTTTCTATTTTGATTTTTCAAAAGGAAATCATTTCCTGGGAAAAGAAAGAAAATAATTTTTAAGGAAATCTTCCTTTTTCTGTCACAGCTATCAAGTGACTTTCAACATACAAAGATGAAGAACAGTTTCATGTCCCCTTTTCTGTCATGCATAAAAGGTAAAATCCTCCATATTTTCATTGCTTAATCAAATTTAACTTACAGTTAGCTAGCTACAACAGAATCCCAGAACAATAGAATCTATAGTACCAATAAGTTAAACTCTCTAAATTCTCTAGACAATTAGTATTCTTAGAGCTAGGACGTTTATCAACAACTAAAATGCTACCCTTTTTTCCCCTCTTCTTTATCATTTTAGTTATGATTGACTTCACCTATTTTTTTTATGTTGTTTTATTGATCCACCGTTTTGAGTTTCCTTTGGGCATCATGGAGTGAATGCACGTCCAAAGAGTCAAACTAAAAGGAACACACCACTTTCTTTTGCTATTACTACATACATTTTATGTATTCTTGATGTTCTAACTATGTATATAGTTAGCTTAATCAGGTGGTTTCAGTCTGCAGTACATAAACACAATATGAGGGACCATAAATTATTAAAATCAATGCATCTCAATACTCTATACGAGCAATAAATTTTTGTTCATTTTTTATTAAAACTATAAAATTACTGGAAAACAGTTACATTTCTTATGCTATACACCAGATTTAATGGAAATAGTCTTGTTGATTTCACTAAGATCTAGACCAGGGCCATTGGGGATATATGAACATGAGTACCGTGTTTGTAATATGTATTCTGTACCTAATAGAAAGTTTTATTGTGTATTATACCATCTGTCAGCTCTTATTTATCCATGCAAGTATTACAGGGAAATTATTCCCTTCCATGTTATAACCATGGGGAATTTCTAGTTGTAAAATAAGTAAGATTTTTTTAAAGTATATCAAAACAGAATATCATAGTGCTTTATTTTAAATTACAGTGATTTAATAAACATCCCTTGGTGTTCCAGCACAAAATACATATCTGAAAATTTCCCTTCACATTCACTACGATGCAATATAAAACCAAAAGTGAACATGGTAATTGCTTTGGATTGATGTACTTTAATTTTTTGTACCTTATCTGATAGGGTGAATTGTGGCCTACAGATCAAGCACTGCTTAGAGGAGGTTTCAGCTTTATTATGGCATACAGATGAACCATATCATAAAACTCAGTATGGCTATCTCAGGTCAGACCAAAAGGTCTGTGTGGTCCCATATCCCATCTCCAATATTAGCCAAAACAAGTGCCTAAAGAAGAGCAAGAAAAGGAAAAATACATTTCCTTAACACACATTCAACTGCAGTGTCATTCTTACATATTCAATAACCATTTGATTCCACTAACTGGTCAAGTTTCCCCTCTAAATGCATGTAACTTTTAGCATTCACAGCACCGTATATCAAGTAGCTCTACAGTTCTATGCTTCGTTCCACTAAGTGCCCCTTTTGTTTGTTATAAAACTGGCTCCAGCTAACTTCATTCGATGTTCCTGATTCTTGCTTTGGAAGAGGTGATGAATAGTCAGTTTCAAGCCACCATGTCTATGCCAGTCATTTTTTAAATCTCTATTGTATCACCTCCCCTGACAGTATGTCTTTCTTGAAAATGCTTGCTTAAGTAATTACATATAGCACAAAAGTTACTGTATTATTCTGATCATGCCATTACCCCAAATCTCTTTTTCTTTTTCTTTTTTTTTTTCTTTTTTCCTTTTCCTTTTCCTTTTCCTTTTCCTTTTCCTTTTCCTTTTCCTTTTCCTTTTCCTTTTCCTTTTTTCCCTTTCCCTTTCCCTTTCCCTTTCCCTTTCCCTTTCCCTTTCCCTTTTCCGTAGGAGTGACCAAAACTACACACAGGACTAATTATTTGTGTGATTTATTAATTTTGAAGTGGTGAACAGTTTTCTCTAAGGCTCTTTGTATTATTTTTTGAATCTTTCTTAATACTTTCTAGCATTTAGTATGTATTTTTGATTTATACTACTTACTGATCTGATATTTTTATGGAACTAGCTGTCATAAGCCTAATATCCTAAATCGTTAATGATCATATCAAAACCTGTTGTCCTAGATATAAATTTAGAATTCTTTTTTCCACAGTATGAATCTATTTACATTTGTCTGCATTAAATTCCACCAGTTATTTTATCGGCAAAACACTCATAAGATACTTCTGCAGGTCATCACAGTTGAGCCTTGACCTTATTATTCTGAGTAACTTTATAACATGAACAATCCTTCATCCTTCACTGCCCATACCCTTTTTAAGGTAACTATTCATGAAGACATTGAAAACATAACTGTAATTTATGTTGGCAGAATCCTCCAGAGGTCAACTCATTCAACTGCCTGCTCAAAGCAGGTTTAATAAGATTGGGTTGCTCAAAGTAATATCCAATGAAGTCTTGAACACCTAAAAGGACAGAGATACCACAGCCTTTCCAGGCAATCTGTGCCAGTATGTAACCACCCTCACAGCAATTTTTTTTTCTTTCTATCTAATAAAAACTTCATATGAACAGAAGTTTCAACTTCTGTTCATAGCCTCATATTCTCTGATCAGGTAGTTGTAAACAACAGTAAGGTCTTCTCTGATCCTTCTTTTCTCTGAACTGGTCTCCCCTGGAATGTCATGTGATCCAGCTCTCTGACCGTGTTGGTACCATTCTGCTATGTCCTTCGTGTTCTGGGGAGTCCAAAACTGGATGCAAGACCCTAGATGTAGTCTTACAAGTGTCAAATAAATGTGAAGTATTAGTTTCCTGGACCTACTGACATTTTCAGTAATACAGACCAGGATGCATTTGGCCTTCTTTGTTGCAAGGGTGTACTGCTGACTCAATCTGTTTTTCTACCAGGATCCCCAGGTCCTTTTCTGCAAAGCTACCTCCTAGAGTCTACCATGAGTCTGCACCGTTACATGAGGTTATTCTGTTCCATTTGCAAGTACTTGCACTTGCTCTTGTTGAAATCCATGAGGCTTTCATTAACCCATTTTTCAAGCCTATTGAAGCCTTTCTGAATAGCAGCTCTGCCCTCCAACATATTGATTGCCGTCTGCAGTTTGGTGTCAGCAATCTTGCTGAGGGTGCCCTCTATTCCGTTATCCAGGTTGTTAATAAAGACATTAAGCAGTGATGGTCCCAATATTATGCCTTGAAGGACCCCACTGGTTACTGGGCACCAGCTAGACTTTGCACCACAGGTCACAATTCTTTGAAACTGGCAGTCCAGCCAATTTTCTGCCCACTTATTGTCCAGTTATCCAGCCCATATCTCAACCATTTGATGATAAGGAGCTTATGGGAGACTGTGTTGAAGATCTTCTTAACCTCAAGTTATAAAATATCTACTGTACCCCCTTAACTGTAGTGACAGTCATCTTGTCATAGAAAGTATTGAGGTTGGTCAGGCATGATTTGCTCTTGGTAAAACTGTGCTGGCTGCTCCCAGTCACTATGTCTTTGATGTGTTTCAAAATGATTTCACAGAGGATTTGGCCTGTAAGTTTCTCAGGGACTGAGGTAAAGCTTATGCAGTTCCTTAGATCCTCCTTGTCCTTTTTGAAGATGGGTGTGACATCTTTTCTTTAGTCTTCAAGGATTTCCATCAATTGCCAGGACCCCTCAAACATGACAGAGAGCTGCCTTGCAATGGCATCAGCATCTTCAATGCCCTTGGGTAAACCCTATCTGATCCCATGGCCTTCTATACATCCAAGCAGGTTAAGTGATCGCTTACTTTTCTTCCTATACTGTGGGTATTGCTTCATTCTCACAGGCTCAGGGACCTGGGATACTCAAGAAGAAATTCTTACCAGTGAAAACTAATGCAAAAAAAAAGCATTTGGTATCTCAGCTTTTACTTGTAACTTGTCACTAGCTCCCATGCTGCACTGAATGACAGGAGGCTAAAGAAGAGTGGGTCTTTTTGCTACCAATGTATTTATAGAAATAATTTTTACTGCCCTCCACCTCCTTTGCTGGTTTGAACTGCAGCTCAGCTTTGGCTTTGATGAATCCATTCCTCCATTGCAGGAAAAATATCTGCATTCTTCCCAAGCAGCCTGTTTCTACTTTCACCTTTTTTTTCATGTTTGAGCTCAGTCAGGAATTCCATGTTTATCCATTCTTGTCCTCTGTCATGCTTACTCAACTTATACACATTAAAATGGAATATTCTTGTGCTCTGAAGAGGTTGTCCTTGAAGATTAGCCAGCTCTCCTGGGCCCTTTTGTTATTTGGGACAGTTTCCCACAGGATTCAGGCCCCTGAAGGGTGTAAAACCTGCTTTTATGATGTCCAGGGTTGTAATTCTGCTGTTTTGTCTTGCTCACTCCTCTCGGGATCTTAAACTCCACAGTCTTATGGTTGCTGCAGCATAGGTTATCCTTTCACCTTCACATCTTCAATCAATTTTTTTCTTGTTTGTGGTCAGCTGGTCCAACAAAGCATCTCCCCAGTCAGTTCATTGATTTCCTGCATCAATGAATTTTCTTCAATACATTACAAATGCTTCCTGGATTGCTTGAGCCCAGTCATATTGCCCTTCCAGCAGATATCATAGTATTTAAAAGTCACCCATGGAACATAAGTCTTGTGACTGTGAGGCTTTCTCCAGCTATCCAAAGTAGGCTTCATCTGCCTCCTCTTCTTGATCAGGATGCTTGTTACAGATACTACAACATTAGCTGTGCTGGTCCGTTCTCAAAACGTCACCCATTCCTCATCAATTGCTTCATCCCATAGCAAAGCTACATGCATTCAAGTCACTCCTTTGTATAAAGTACAAACCCTCCTCCAGTCTCATCCACCGTATCTTTCATAAGGAGTTGGTATCCCACCATTGCAGTACTCCAGTCATAAGTTCCCCTACCATGCCATGTCTCTGTAGTCCT
>KL265487.1:17477-67937 GCA_000699545.1 Podiceps cristatus
TTCATGAACTTCTAATTCCTCATGTGTATTTCCCATGTTACCTGCATTGTTGTACATGGCCAAATTGTGCTGCTTTTACAGGAAAACTGTCATGTTGTCCCCAACATTCATCTGGGCTGCACCTTATATTCTCACTTCTCGTGAGGCTCAGAACTGTACACAGTACTGAAGGTGAGGCTGCACCAGTGCTGAGCACAGCAGGATAATCACCTCTCTTGACCAGCTGGTTATATTGTGTTTAATGCACCCCAGGGTGCAGTCTGTCCTTTTGGTTCTTTCATTCCTTTAGATCTAACCCATCTCTGCTCAGTAACCCTTCTTCCTTAAAAACTTTCCCACAGTCACAAAAAACACAGCCCTGACTGCAACACCAACCACGTGACCAGGTGCTGGCCAGTTGGTTTAGTTCATCTCTGCTTGAGCCTTTCCAGCCTCAGTGGGAGGTTTAAGGAGACCACCTTGACTCACATCTTTTCACCCTAGAGCTCTGTAGACACTCTTGATATGCTCCAGGTTACCCCTGGCACTATGATCAGTGCCTGTGATAAGCAAAAGGCAACTGTCCAACAGTCTGGCAAGCCTTGGAGAGGGACTGCAAGGGGCTTCACAGATCTTGGCCCTAACCAACAAATCTCCCAAGACATGAGCTCTGGTCAGCATATTGGTGCCTCTATCCCCTCTGCAGGAGGGACCCTCCATTAACTACTGCTCACATTTTCTCTTTCATGCAGACACAAGGTTTGTCAGCATTGGCTGCTCTGATGCATCCCCTGACATATCTTGTTTGTCCTCACCAGTGAACAGGGCAATCAACCTAATCCGTAGTTGATTTGCAGGTGGAGCAGGAACTTCCCTCCTCTTGCCAGAAGTCACAAGCTTCCAGCTTTCCCCATCTTGACAGCTACCTTCCATTACCTGTGTGGCCAAGGTCTCCAGCTGCCTGCCTTTCCTACCCTCCTTCCTTCTTTCCTTGCTTGCTTAATTTGTGTGGTTCAGGGTCTTGCCTCTGAAGACTTTTTACAAGGACCTTGTAAATCTCCTCTTCAGTTTTCTTCATAGTGTGTGGTCTACTCATCTCCTCTTCAGTGCCTTCATAAGACAGCTTAGCATCTCAACTGGAGCACAGCCCTCATCAGAGAGGCCACTGCTGCTCACCAGCCCCAGGCAGAAGCCCCAGGCCCTCTGTACCATCCCGGAGCAAGGTAGTGGCCACTTCCCCTGGAGTTCCAAGTGGGCTGAGGCCCACGCCATGACCTGGGCACTATTCCCAGTGGGTGCTGGACCTTCCTGGGGAAGCCGCATACAGTGACAGCGAGTGGCGGTGGCTTAAACTCTGTCAATAGCCAAACCCCTCAGGCACAGCCACCATTATTATTCCATTACTTCTGATTTCCATAAAAGCCTTTGGTGAGGGACTCAGTTAACAGCTCTTGGGAAACCATCTTTATCTATGTGCTCTTTGAAGAGAACTCTAATAAGTTGGTAAGATAAGAATTCCATTTAAAAGAGCTGAATTTTCTCATCTCATGTAGATGGATTTTGTTATAAGAGTTTTCAACACTAATATACAAACAATCTCTAGGACTTTGTAGAGATCACCATTTACCATTTATTATAGTAAAAAATCTTGCAATTCAGAAATAGACCTGAAAATGCACTCAAAAGTGTGTGTGTTTGAGTAAAAGGTGTGAAATAAAAAGGTTTTTTTGCTTTGGATTGTTTTTGTTTGTTATTTATAAGAAGGCATCTTTAGTAACTAAAGCTTGTGATTATTGATTTATTGATTTTTACAGCAATATTCTTCAGTAATAAAAATGGTCTATAATATATCAGCACTAACTGTATTAAACAAACACAGGATAAACACATGAAATAAAGATAAGAACAGCTGATAACCTGTCATAAAGAAGCAGGTTTAAACTGAATTCCAGAGAAATACATTCTAGCTCTATTTTTGTTGTCCAGGTAATACTTTCTATCTAGTATAGAGCAGTTGATTCTGGCATAGACATCAAAAAAATGCCTTTTGTTGCCATTTTAAGGACTGTAAGAATGGAGGAAAAAAAAAAAAGTGTCAGAAACCCCACTGATGAATAGTACAGGTAGAACATTGTACTCTGTAATCTGATTCTTTTCCTAATACTTGTGTGTTTGCTGTCATGGAAACATTTATAATAACCCCATTTTTAAATAACCAAATAAGAACTACTAAAGAAAAAACATCAAAACAATATTTGGATGCTCTTTGGAGAACTATGATCATGTGACTCTATAAAGCTTGAATCGTATCAGTTTGGGATAACTTTTAGTTGTCCAATGTCCGAAAAATAGTTGTGTTTTATTAACTCAGCTTTATTACTGGCTAGATATAAAGGAGGCGAACTCAAAATGAGTCTTAATTTCCTCTCCTTTTATTTGTATGGACATCAAGATGCATGATATAAACCTTCTATTTATGATGTGTAAATATCTTGCATTATGTGTGCTGCCTAATGCCTTTACCTATGAATAAGATCAAAAGGGAACAAGAATGGAAAATAAAAGAGAAAGACTAGGAAGGATTTGGTCAGTATTTTATGACCATATAACAAGCAACAATATAATCTTTATCATTAAATAAATTAGCATTTGAAACAAGAAAATCATAGTTAGTTTTAATTCAGTTTTGACTGCTGTGTAACTCCTTGAGCATGTTAATCAGTAAGAAACGAATCATTCTTGTTCTAGCATAATAAATATTTGTGTGTGTATGTTAATGTGTGGAGGACGAGCTTCAGCTGCTGCAGAAGTTCAAAGTACCTTCCCTCCCACCCTAAATACTTACACCTGATCATTAGAGCATTGTTATGAGAAATATATATTTTAAAGTCATAAGATGAAAAAAAAAAAAAGTAACTCAACATTTTCCAAAGGTTGGAGGAGTTCTTCAATCACTTAACTTCTGGATTTGGGATAAAAATGGGCAGTGGAGTTTCATAAAAGCAATCATCCTGTGCTGCCAATTTGCTCTGAATGAAAATAATGTGGGGTTTTTGTTTGTTTGCTTGGTTTTTGTTTTTGTTTTTTAAATAAAGGCTAAGGGCTTTGGGTTGAAATTTTCAAGTAGGAAAAGAATGCCTTCTGGGAGCCTTAAGGAATATAGGTCTTTGTTCAAAAACGGGACTGAAGATGAGCAAGAGGTCAGGGTAAGTGATCCAGAGGGTTTCAAGATAAAAAAATTATGTTCTTTGGTGTTGAAAGTATAGGACAGGAATTGTATATCACAGAGGTGTCTTCTTGGGCATGTCACGGACTCTCATTTTATTTTTTGTAAGACAATTATAATACACATGCAGTAAGAAACTGAATTAAATCAAAATATCAGCCTTAATTCTGTTTGACTTTGCAACTGCAACATTTAAATAAGGTTTCTAACATACAGTGTTATGTACAACACCAGCTATAAGAGCAGGTGAAATACCTGAGTGCTAACTCCGGGGAAGGGCTAGGTAGTAAAAATGCTAATTTGAAAACGTGAAATATTTATTCAACTCTTCAATGGAGCCTTGAAAGAACTGATGAACTGGCAAGAGTGATACACTGAATTCTTTTAATGTTTTCCCAAGGAGACTGGAGATTTGCCAGGAAAAAAGCAAGCATTAATTCCTATATGAAAAATAGCCTAAAAATGTCTTTGCTTACGTATATTGCAACAGCAAATTCACTGTGCTCTGCAAATGTATTAGAAACCACAAGCTTCACTTTAAAGAGTTGACATAAATTATATGGAGGCCCAGAACTAGCTGTCATTTTTCACTGGAACTTTTTGAAATTAAAAATAACTGTTTCCAAAATGAACTTTTCATGTTTTTGTCTTCTGGCTTTCATGTTAAAATATCACTTGAAGTAGAACAGTTCTTCCTCTATAGAAAGCCAAAGCCAGTTGTTGGCCATCATAATGGAATAAAAAGACTCTAAAATTCAGTATATTTTGTACCATAGAATGATATGGTTCATATTGACAGAGGTGCCCTTAACAAGTGTCTATTGTGTCTGAGATATTAGACTATTGGAATTCAATCCTTGTTCCACCCACAGATTAATTTTATTCTAAATTGGCCTCATGTCACTCATAAAAAGTATTGTTTTAATGGGTTGAGCCTATCCATTACAAGTATAACATTTCTTACAGAGTATTAAGTGGATTTAAAGTGTGATTAACTTTAAGTGAATTTGATAATTAAGATAACTTTAAATTCAAATTAAATTTTACAAATGGCATTATTTGTCACTGTTGATTTCAGCAGTAGAAAACATCTCGATTTCAAGGGCTTTTTATTTTAGTTTTGGGCTAATATCACATCAGACTACAGAAAAGTCTGTCTTGACTCCTTCCTTAGCAAAACCATTCGAGTTGCATCAGAATTGAGTATGATCCAAAAAATGTAATGGAAAAATGCTTACGTGCTAATAAAGTCACAGTATTGTAATAGTCATGTCAGACAGAGACATCACCATTGTCTATCAAGGAATGTTCAGCACTGCATGTTCATAAACACAAACTGCAGTGCAGTAAGCTGTAATAAAGCATGCTTGGTTAAAATACTCTCAGCAGAGACTTCAATCAATCAACTCTTATCTCTCCTGAGAGCAAGTTCTTTTCCAAACAGCATGACTGTCTCTGTATACAAAATGTTTTCTGAAGTGGTGATTGTGAAATGCAGGATGGTTGCTGTAATTGCCTTGTTGTTCAACCTATGTCACAAAATTATGCTGATCAAGCACCTTAGGTGCTTCTGTGCATATCATATATGCACACCACATTGGTGCTTCATTCTTTCCTTTGACATATGACATTGGATATATTTCTGTGCTGGCACTATTGGAGCTGTTCAGGTAGGGGACTAGTAATGTATTGCATAAAGGCAGACTGATTAAACTTTTTTTTCATGCAAAAGTCATTTGGAATAACACAATAACACAGTAACTGGAAGACATTCTGGAAATAATATGTATGTTTGGGTTTAGGGCCAGGATAGTGATTTGGTGATGCTGTTTTGTATCAGCATGTCCCTCTGGTTTTCTCAGAAAAGGAAGGTATATAGGTAATAGCTAGTTGTGCTTCAGGAATTCTTAGTTGCCACAACAGTGTCTAGGGAATTATTACTGGATGATGTAAATCTGAAGACTTTTAGCTGCTCAAATTGATGTTAGGCTGAGTTGCCTTCAGGTAGCCTCAGAATTTATGGGAACATAAACCTACCTTATGACCATTTATTCTCTTAGCCATGCCAAGTGGAATAAGTCATTCTTTCTTTTCTGGTGACGTCCTCCCCATATCATTCTCTACATTGCAGCATGGTAGAATTTAGGCTATATGGGCTATGACAGAACAAATTGTAGAAAAGAAGTAAAGTACCATTGTCTATTGTCTCTCTCAGTGTTTGAGGAGAATAGTCCAGGATATTTGACAGTGGTCTCGATTATTCATAGTATCTTCCTGTGCATGTAGTTTGGAAGTTCTGGTCTTTTGTACTTAAGGTTTTGCTATATGTCTTTTGTGGAGCACAGGGAAAGACTAGATACTCCCATGGCACCTTTTAGATTTAATCTCCTACATTCTCACACTTTCAGTGAACTAGAGACATTTGTTCAGGGTAGGCTCAGCTCGGATATAAGTGGGCACAGTTCTACAACTGTGTGTCTGTGCCTAGGACAGGTGGTGTTTGAACACTGGAACAGCGAGTGCTTATGACCTATAGGGCCTTCTGCCCCAACTTTTGCCAGTAAGGTTGTATTACACCCCTTCATGTCTTACTTTTCTAAGCAAAAGCAGATCAGAATTCTCCTCCACTAAGTTTAGCAGGTCATTTTGAGACACAGAATCCTATTTTTTAAGTTGAGGATTTCAGGTTAAGTACACACTCTACTCTGGAACAATATGTCTCTTGAACCTTTTATTTCTATTAGTCCATACAGATCCAACTAGGTGTAGACAAGTTGGCTATGTTACTTAACTTTTGGACTACTGAAACTACTGAAATCCAATGGTATTATTAGTAACTCATGCAGAACAAATGTACATCAAGCAGTGCTGATAAAGAAAATATATCTTCTCATGAGTTATTTCACTAACTTACTGATAGTCATCTCTTAACTGCACCTGAGAGTTCTACCAACATTTCACTTCACTTTAATCTCTGATCTGTCAGCCATCGCTTTTTGACTACCAACTAAAAATTTCTTACTAGAAAAAAGTGTGTTTTTACTATTCCCTCCCACTCCAATGAAAATGTTGCTTTTGAGATTTCAAATCCTATTTCTGAGTATCTGCTCTGTGTCCAATTTATTAATTTCTAGTCTACTATGATATTTTAACTTCTAAAAAAAAAAAAAAGTGCACATGCATAATTCAATGTATTTAGTAGGGTTTTCATAAACTTTTGATAAGGTAACTATTTGTATTATATAAACTATAACTAAAGTATAACTGTGTGTGGATTAAATTATAACAATTTTCTTTTATGAAGAATAGTTCAATAGCACTGTTTAATGCAGTATTAACAATTCAGTTTATCTTAACTTTCTTCTGAAGGACATAAATGCATTGAGGTATATTTATACTTAGAAAGCTGGATTACTTTAAGCAAATGTATGTATACAGAATTCTTGTTTAAGTCTTTCTATCACACAGTAAATATAATTTCTGCAAGACTTTCATTTCTGGAACTGTTTTACTTTTGTGTGCATTCTCTGTTTTTCTGTCCAATACAAGGAAGAAAACAAGTCCCATTCTCCTATAATCAAGTTGTTAACGGGTTTGCAGTTATAGTCAACAGTAATCAATAAAACAAATGTGTTTAAGTCTCTTTTTTGCCCTTTTATGCCTCAGCCTCCTGCTATCTCTCACTTCTACCTGAAATCAATGATACATTTTCCATTGATTTACTATAACAGAGAAAAGATCTAGCTGCCTGTTAACAAAGTGTAGCATGTTGAAACCATGTGGGGTGAACAAAATGGTTAAAAAGAGACACTATCCAAAAAACCTCTTTATTTTTCTGTAAGATTTTTAAAGGGAAAATAATTTTATTGTCATAGTTCTATGCCTGTATTATATTTTAATGAAAATTGTAATTATTTTTTCCATATTATTGAGTCAAGAAATTATACATCTAGGGAAAAAAAATAAAAAAAAAAAGGTCTTGTTCTTATCTGCAGTCTGATTTGAGCTCACTAAAGTTGGTTAAGTTTTTCTCATTGGCTTGAATGGTTTCCAATCCATCAGATTTATGGAGTCTCCGGAGGTTGTAAAGAACCTTGTAAATACCACAAGGACAATACGAAGTAAGAGAGATGATACTTTCAAAATATCAGTCTTGATTTGCCTAAATGAAGACAGCCCCAGCTTAACACTCACCGCAAGCCACAGTGTATCTAATTGTCCTCAATCAGGTGAGCTTAAAATCAGAAGGCAATGACATGATTAAATAACATCTTCATTAAAAGGTATCATTGTTTGGCTTACAGAGAAACAACTGAGGTTAGGTTTTCATGCATATTTCTTCAAATTTTTAAGGTGAATTAAGAAATACTATATTCATTGAAAATTAAAAGGGAATAATTAGTAGAAAGAGTGGCTTAATGCAATATGCAGTTAATAAAATATTACATGACTTAACATAAATATTGCAGTGCTTAATTGGGCTGATTTTTTACTTTTATCAATAAAAATATCTGGCAAATTCTTAGTGTACAATACCACAATTAATTTTCAATCATTTGTTTACATTCTGGGGAAAAAAAACAACAACAACAAACAAACAACTTAAAAAGAGCCCTGAAAAAGTGGTTTTACAAATACTTTTACATTCTGTCTATTGAAAGTGCACATTCCCTTTTCCAGTAAACATATTTTCTCACATACTGTGCTGGCAATGAAGATTTGTTTGTCCTTGTAGCATAATGATCTTGACCATTTACTTAATGGTAAGGAGACTTCCCTTGAGAGTATATATTCATTGTTGCATGACCACTTCTTAGTCTCTGCCCACAGTCAATTCAACACAGAAATTGTGCCCCAGTATGGATCATTTACTACATTTACAATTTTTATGAATCTGTGATGTTTGTCCTCCATGTCATTGCCAAATGACCAAAATTTCCCCCCCGCCTCCATAAAAGAATAAAAAAAGGGGAGAAAATATTGGTTTTCTTTGTTTGTTTGTTTGTTTTTTTTAATATATATATGAAAAATAAAAAAATTGTACTTTAATTTTGAATGCCTTTCATTTTATTTTGGATACAAAGTGAAAAGTCTGAATTTTTTCAATCAAGAGCTAATAATATTTTGAGGAAAAACTTGAAGGTTTGAGTTCTTGTCTGATATTTTAGTGATGACAGAGTAAAGTATTATGACTGTTTTGTTTAAATGTATTATTTTCACTGCCTGTTTTTGTAGCTGATACAGTTTTGGAGAAACTATGTGGGCTTCTTATAATAACGGCAATAGTTTTGAAACTGAAATTTTTACATCAAACTACAATTCTATTTTAAGTCTTTGGTAACCTTTACAATATACAAAGGATGAACTGACAATGCCAAAACCGGTTGTAAATCACCTTTTTACAATAATGCCTATCAAATCAAATTGCCCAAGTAGCTATGCATATAAAACTATGTGCAGAAAAATCAGAGTACACTGATACTGTCACTAATATTTTAACTATCCCTTTTAAAAATCTGATATAAAAGAACATTTTAATGAACCATCTAACTGTTTCTTAAAAATGTGATATTCCTAAAAATAGACTTTGGTTCTCTACCTTCTGACCTGGACTCCTGATGAATACAATGTTTCAAATGATCATTGTTTCAAATGTTATTTGAATCTTCACTTTAGTAAGGATGATAATAAAAAACCCCACTGTCAATGCCACCATATAAAGTAGTAACCAAAGGTATATGTTTTACATAGACGTTATCATGTCCTTTCCTTTTTGCCATTAATTGTTGTGATAAAGTTATGTTTGTTTGTTTTTTTTAACTTGTAAAATAAATATCTTGTCAGTTTGAGTGCTTCTTTAGACTGCAAATGTGAACAAAATGGTTGAACTCTGTTTAAAGTAATTCTGTAATATTTGTTAACTCACAAAATTAACTATATTAATAAATTTCTTTACCCACAACATCTCACAGTATATGTTATGGATTACACAGAAGGCAAAGTAATGAAAATTATACTTTAAGGGGGATTTATATCCTATAACTTAAAATGTCTAAAAATCAAACACTTGAGCTAGCACCTCAGCTTTTTCTATAAGAAATGGAAGAAATGGGAAACTTCTAGAAGAGTATGTTCTGATAGTGGTGGGATATCTGTCTTAAAGATGTGAATTACTACCTGTAGATGCATATTTCTTTCCATTGTCTACAAACAATGGGAATGAAAGTAGAAAGAGAGAGAAAGCTAGGATGAATAACAATATTGTTATCCACTTCTGATGATTTATTTTTTAGCCAAGTTTGGTAATTTCAAGACCAAATAAGACAACAGTTTAATGGGTTGGGGTTGAAAGGATTTGTTGACATGAGACACTCTTACATCTTGTGTCAAATATTTATTTTTTATATTAAAGCCACTTGCTTGCTGACTGAAAGCAAATTATCTTAGCAAGAGTTTGATTGCTGCTGAAAGTTAGATAGGCTTTGAGATGGTTGAATTTAGCTCCTGTCTGACAAAGTAGGAATTTCTATTTCTCTGATAAAATCTTAGAGTGGAAAAAGAGAAAAAGAAGAGGAAGAAAATGAACTAATAATAATAAAAAAGCCCCAAACCAAAACCCAAAATAACCCCCAACCAAAAATAAAAAAAGAAAAAAACAAACAAAACAACAACAACAACAACAAACCAAACCCCAAACCCACACCAACAAAACAAAAAAACCTTGGGAAAGAGAGGAAATTAAACATTTCTTAAAGAAACAGAATGAAAACCTAAGAAATACAGAGTTAAGAATGGGATATGTTTAATATGCATCTCTCTTGTCCTTGTGACTCTTTCCATTGATTTTAATTGATTTAAGGTAGTAGGTAATATAGCACATGGAAAGAATCCCATGTTCCTTAATCTGTCTTCATGCTAAAGAAATACAGACAGAACAGAGAGATAGAAAAGAGATGAGGAGCTGGGCAATATGATCTGCAGATCACACAAATGGTGAGCATCAGTAAACATTCAATACCTTATGTGGTAAAAGTGAAACTGATGCCAGAAACTAGTATATTTTTTCCTTATTATTTCCTGTGGGCCTGATCTAGTAGGAATGCTAAAAATACACCTAACAGACAAAAGAAACCCAAACAAACAAACAAACAAAACAAAACCAAAAGAAGCCAAGAACAACAAAAACCCACAGGTTTTTCCATCATTTACTTTTAAAGATAAAAACAATTGCCCATACTATCAAAACTATAAAAGGGCTTCACAGACCAATGAAGGCAGAGGTTATCAGTTCACTTTTTTTCTTTGCCCGAAGAGGTTCAAAACCACCTGTCTTGTCAATTAATAGATATAGGGAAAGTCTTGTGATTAGGACTGAGAGATATCTCTGATTATAGTGCTTGAATTGTCTTACTCTCTGACAAGCAATAGTAATATAAAATGACCGAATGAGTGAAAGAGGACATCTTTCTTTAGCCTAATGTTTGTACCTAGAAACAGAATAGTGCTTGGTTCCTGTCCCAAGTTCATTATCATTTGTTTTAGATGAAAGATCCTTTTAATAATATAATAGATTCTCCATTAACGTAATCTGGTATTCTGAATCTATTCAAAACATCTAACTCTTAGTTAGATGGTGACATCTATATCTAGCTTCGAATTATATATGCAGTGAAATTAATCTGAGGGGTAAATAATGAATTTAGAGAAGGAAAGAAAAGCATTCTTCAAAGTTTACAGTTACCTCAGTATTTTTAATGGTTTAAATAGCATATTCAGTCATCTAAGATACAACTTAAGAAACAAAGCAAAGAACACACTGAGCAAGATCCTCTGTCCACAACTAAATCCAAGCATTGTCCCAGTGCTTGGTGTTAAAATATCCCATGCTTGCAAGTCATTCTACTTGGTGCACTGTTTAAAAATAAGGTATTAAAACAACTTGAAAAAAAATCTTAAAATGTTTCTGGCCTAGAAAAAGTATCATAGGTTCTCACACCAAATCAACAAATCATAATTGTAAGAATTTCCCTTTACATCTGCAGAAGCTGGTGCTGACTTCTGTGAGCGTAGCCTGGGGATATGCTCATGGAAATTAAAAATGAGAGTATAAAAATTGGCACAGTCTGATGCATTTGCGGAACAGAAAAGTATTGTGCCTGACATGTGGAAGGCACTGAACAGCTTGCAGAGGAGTAGGTCTATAGGGTGGGTAAGGTATCAAGCCAAGGATAAGTACTGGTCCTGGAGTGAGTTGTAGCCAATCTGCTCAAGAGGAGTCTAGCAACAGTTAATATGGAAGTAGACTGTATCAAATGAACTGCAAAGAAGATATACTTCTGTAGAGGTTGCAAGGAAAATACAGACAGAGACAACGGAGCTAAAAATCAGTGCAAACCAAAATCAAAATTAGTATTTATTTAAGTGAAATGAGTTTAGTAAAGAAGTCCTGAAGTTCTGCTAAACCTAATACTGCAGCCATTTCAGATTGCCTTCAATGATACTGAGGGACCATTAAAGAGGAGGGATTTGTTTTTCACATATTAGAGAGTGGACAAACCTAAAGAGAGTTTACAAAACTTAACAGGTCTATGCTGTTCTTCATTATTGAATAAATTGAAGAACTGGAAATTTTTTGGTATTATTTAATAGTAAGATGAAGTTGTAAAAGATGTGCCATGTGAGATTAACGTTCAACATGTTTGAACAAAAACATGCTTGGAACTCTATCACTCCATGACACCTTATTTTTTTCTTCCAAAAAAATTCTTAAGCAGAATACTGAGGTGTGGACTGTAGGGGGGGCAATTACACTATGACACATATATAGTGTTCAGTAGACATGTTTTACCAGTCATATCATGAAAGATTGTAAAAGTAATACCTACATTTTTATCTTAAAAAAAAAAAAAAAAAAAAAAAAAAAAAGAAAAAAAATAACTGCACAGACACAGGTCAAACAAGACTTTCTGCTTTTTATTAATATCTGTTTGTAGTAAAGGGAAAATTGGAAAAGATTATCTGTCCTCCTGCTATTATGAGTGAGTGTATTCCCATTAAGGACCTTCAAAGATCAGTTTCTCAATTCTATTAAATAAAGTTTAAATTACCTTTTGAGGCAAAGTGATCCATTATGCAAGATGTTTCACCACTTGTTCATAGGGAAACAAACTACAGCATTCCATACGGGATTTTCAGGCATAAAAAGAACCTTGCAATGTACATGACTGCGGGTTTTTCTAGGTTTATATCATACTAATACATTTGTCATCATGTAATTCACAGATTTTAGATATGAAACAATGCTTTATGATTTCATAAATATTCTCTTTTTTTCAAAAAATTGAGCAGAGCCCAAAACTTATTAAGAGAGAAAGCATATAATAGCAAAGATCACTTAGTTAATCTCTACATAAGTTTCTTACTCAAGCTGCATTTCTTCCCCCAAAGATTTATAGGTCAAATCTTGTTCTAAATGAAATAGAAATTTAGTACATACTTTAGTAAGACTACAGTTTGGATCTATGTGAGGCATTTAGTGAAGCTGAGAAGCAAGCAAGTTGAACATTCCTCTAAATGAGGATTTAGATCTAATTTAGGATTTAGAGGAATCCTAAAGAGAAGGAAATTAGAACCTTCCTTCCTCCTGCACTGACTTCACTGCAGAGAACCACTACTTGATGAGTCAGCATATATTTATTTCTCTTGGGTTGATAATCTTTCTCCTTATCTTGACATAAGGCCTGCACACCTTGTTGTCTACATTCCCCTTTGTTCTAGCCAAACTCCAAGTTAGCTAGATGCTTCATTATAATCAGTAAAGTTTTCACCTGCATGCGCAACCTCCATTCCTATTCCTGCTTCACCTGGTCCTGAGCAGGAAATTTCTCAAACAACTGCAAAAGAAGCAAATCATGTCTAGTGTCTACAAAGATGTCTTAAAGTTTTGTTTTTCTGTCAGCAAATGGCTAAAGTATAAGTTTATCATATTTATATTTTATTGCTTTATGAAAGCAAATAGGAAAAAAGAAGGAAACAGAAGTCCCTAACACCTTTCCCTCTTAAGAAAGAACTGCTCCACATAACTACCACACTGGATCTTTTTTCCTAAGTCTTAATATACAGATAAAACACTTTTGTCCCTGAGATATCAGCATAAGAGCCTTTAATGCTATATTGCTTTGTATGAATAGACAGTTCATAGATTTTAAGATGACAAAAGGATGATTTAGTATAAGCTACTTATTGTTATGTCATGCAATGCTGAAATGAATGGTAGGTAGGTTAATAAATACCTTTAAAACTTGAGTGGTTTATTCTATGGAAATCTTGATTTATCAGTGGTTTTCTTTGTCTTCAATGATGATTATGCATATGAATAAATGTACCTATATAAATGATCATATGTGCACATATACATGAGTGCATTTCAGAATACACATATGTATAAATCTTGTCTGAGAAGACATATATATATACACACACACATAAGTTGTGTTAGATTGGCAGTGATTTCACTGCCATCTGTTAAGTATTTATAGACTATATCACATATAAATTTTTTCTTGTATTTTTATGAGATTGATGTTAAGCTAACAGACCCAGTGTTGCCTTGGTCAACCAATTTCCCTTTTAAAATCTTGCAGAGAACATTAGCTTGTCCAAATTCCTCAGAACCTACACTGTAGACTGAAATTTATTAAGGAATCATCATCAGTCATCCAGACTGATCCATAATTTTAATGACCTTCCCTGCAAGTTATTCTGAGTAGCTTGCGTAGGTATTTTGACTTATCTACTACAGGCCTTCGTTTTGCACTATGGTGAAATTCAATGCCCATATTTTATCATTTAAAAATAGGATCTATACTGGATTTAAAACATTTAGCAGGTGTCATTTAACATTATTTTATTTAGTAATGGGATAGAAAGTATTTTCTTATCACTTATGGCGGAATATGTCACCTGGCTTTGCTCTAAACACAGAAATATTCTTATACTATTTTGATATGTTGTATTATGACTGATTGATGAACTGGACATCTCTGTCAACTTCAGGTCATATATCAGTGCTAGAATATTATTTTGTTTCCAATGTAGTGTAGTACTTATTAGCCTTACTATTTGCTTTAGAAGTTTCATGAATATATTTAGTTTCCTTTCTGGCAGCAGGATTCATGGGAGCCAGTAGCGTGTTCTAGAAGCCAGGAGGGCAAACCCCATCCTGGAGGGCACCAAACACAGCAAAATCAGCCGCTCAAGAGAGATGATTATCCCGCTGCACTCAGCCTTGGCATGGCCTCACCTGGAGTAATGTCTGCAGTTCTGGGCTCCACCATTTCAGAAAGATGTGGAGGTCCTTGAATGCGTCCAGAGGAGGGCAACCAAGCTGGGAAAGAGGATGGAAGGCATGTCCTCTGAGGAGAGGCTAAGGACTTTGAGCTTGTCTAGTTTGGAGAGAAGGAGGCTGAGGAGCAACCTCATGGCTCTCTGCAGCTTCCTGGGGAGGGGAAGGGGAGAGGGAGGTGCTGATCTCTTCTCTCTGGGATCCAGTGACAGGATGCGTGGGGATGGCCCAAAGCTGTGCCAAGATAGGCTTAGACTGGATGGTAGGAAGTATTCCCATGAGAGTGTGGTCAAACGCTGGAACAGGCTCCCTAGAGAGGTGGTCGATGCCCCAAGCCTGTCAGTGTTGAAGAGGCATTTGGACGAGGCCCTTAACAACATGCTTTAACTTCTGGTCAGTCCTGAAGTGGTCAGGCAGTTGGACTAGATGATGTTGTATGTCCCTTCCAACTGAAATTTCTATTCTATTCTATTCTATTCTATTCTATTCTATTCTATTCTATTCTATTCTATTCTATTCTATTCTATTCTATTCTATTCTATTCTATTCTATTCTATTCTATTCTATTCTATTCTATTCTATTCTATTCTATTCTATTCTATTCTATTCTATTCTTACCAGGCTTCCACAAAAGCAGAGTATTGGAATGCATGGGTAACTTCCATGCCAAAGGAGCTTGCAGAACAGCTGGATATAGGGTCAGTGTTAAAAATTGCGTGTTTAAAGAGCACTGTAAAAATTTATCTTCCCCGGTGTACTAAGCTATCACAATTCCACATTTCATAGAATCATAGAATCATAGAATCATAGAATGTTTTGGGTTGGAAGGGACCGCTAGCGGTCATCTAGTCCAACCCCCCTGCAGTGAGCAGGGACACCATTACCTAGATCAGGTTGCTCAGAGCCCCGTCCAACCTGGGCTTGAATGTTTCCAGGGATGGGGCCTCCACCACCTCTCTGGGCAACCCATTCCAGTGCTTCACCACCCTCATTGTAAAGAATTTTCTCCTTACATCTAATCTAAACCTACCCTGTTTTAGTTTAAAACCATTACCCCTTGTCCTATCTCCATTGTCCCTACTGGAAAGATTCTCCCCCTCTTTCCTATAGGCCCCCTTTATGTACTGGAAGGCCGCAATCAGGTCTCCCCGCAGCCTTCTCTTCTCCAGGCTGAACAAGCCCAACTCTCTCAGCCTGTCCTCACAGCAGAGCTGCTCCAGCCCTCGGATCATTCTTGTAGCCCTCCTCTGGACCCGCTCCAACAGCTCCATGTCCTTCTTGTGCTGAAACTATTTCCATAGTTTCTTTTCAATTGTGATGCCCTGCCTATTTTTGTAGAAAAAGGTAGGATAAAATCAAACATTGCTATTATTATTTATTACATTTAAAACTGTCGTGATTGTGGAAAGTGTATGCAATCAATAGTAAACTATAAACAAATATTAATCATGACCTCGTAATCAATGATAGATTCTATTTCCAAGAGACAAACGTGTATATTCCCAAGTAACAATCTGCACACGGTTTTAATGAGATGATAAGATTACTTATTCCAGACAACACTTGTCTCTGGAAGAAGTTCCACTGACAAAGGGACAAAAATTGCAGGACGTTGCTACTCAGTTGTGATCCCACATATTACAATCTTGCGTTCTGTTTTCATTTGCTCATTTATGTGAAAAAAATTACTTTAAAATACTATTTTGTGAAACTTGTAAAAATATTGAAAGAATTCTTGGGGTTTTAAATGTCAAGTAATGTTATGAAGTTATTCAGTGTACATACACATACATATATTCGTGTATATAAGGAAATCTAAAGTGAATGTGATAAGTAGACCTGAATCATAGCTATTAAAGTCAGGATTTCATTCAATTGAATGTCTAATATTTCTGATTCAGAAAAAAAAAAAAAAAAAAAAAAGTAAAAAATTTTTGGGTCCAGTCATGTTAGTCCTTTGTGCATTGGACATGTATTGAAATAATGAGAAGCCTAGCATAAGAGTTTGAAAAATCACCAGAAGTTCTAGCTGTTAAGAATAACATATATTGTTATTACTTCTTTATTTGAATATTCATCCCATTGATTAGTGATGGATTCCTGAAGTTTGCTTAACTGCATTATTTTTAAGAAGACTAGGCATATTTCTTATATTATTAGTTCAATAGCCAGAGAGCATTATATTATGCAAGAATTAGGTTGTTATTGTTATTTCTGTTTGAAACTATAGTTGTCCCAGAAGTGATGGAGAACAAAACAGTTTAAAGTAGGTTAGCAAACAGAATGGGAAATGGAGAGGACAAGTAAAGAATTTAAAATATAGCTGGAATATTACAAAATACATTTTAGACAACGTGAAACACATTAGCAAAAATAATTTTTTTTAAAAAAGCACAGAAATAGCAGTGGATATAAAACAGAGATTATAGATTTTAATGTATTTTCTTGCAAATGAAGTCTTACATTCTGCACAGTGATGTCTTCCATTGGGATTGATGTGATTGCACTAGCATACAATATCCAGTGTCAACTGGGATTTTCTGCTGGCTTCCAGCTGTTTCTGCAATAGGTTTCCAGTCTCATTTTCCTCCTGTGTCATAGCTTCCAGCTCAGGGTGTATGTTTTGGATACCCTAGGACTTTTCAAATAGTACTGGACACTTAGTCTGGGTAGCTGAGCCCAAAATACTGGACTCAACAACACTTCTGTTTTATATCTTTTTAGATAAGTTTTATGAAAGATTTTATTCAAACAAGATTAAAAAAAAAAAATCAAGGACCTGAAGCATCATATTATATAGAAAAAAAAAATAAAAACACCAAAAAAACCCCCAAAAAACAAACTGATGGGAGCAGTTCAGAAGGCAAAAAATGAATTGTATATATCATGGAACAATCTTTAGCTGCAAAGGTTAGTCTAGGTCAGAGTAAATATAGCAGTGAAAGGCTAGCGAAAGAGGGTAAGACAAAGAATTATGCTACAGTGTCCTTACAAATATCTGAAAATGAATTAATTCCATTCAAAAGGAATGTGCTTTTTAATGTGAATTGGAAGATTTGATTTTATGAGCTTATTTTCATAATATTACAAAAGAGAATATACAGAAAGTCAACAGTAACAAAAAAATAAAAGGAAATTTTTACTGTAGTTAGTGAAAGCTAAGATAGTCGTGATGTCTAAATATACACCTGAGATCAAAACTTTCTGTGATGAGTAAAATCAGAGCTACCCAAGTCTAATATCAATACAGAAAATTTCTGAATTGCTCAGTCTTTTCTCTCTTAGTCCATTTATACCACAGTTTGTTGTTATTTTTACGGTCAGAAAATTTTGAGAGCTGAATGCTGACAAATTAAATCTTCAACACTGTATTTTATCAAAAGTTGTATTATCTCTCCCCCCCCTCTATTTTATATAGATATGTGAAATTGTTTAAAAAGGTTTTATTTTAAAAGATTTAATTCCATGCTTGCAAGTATCTACTACAGTCCACTCACTGTTGTCATTTGTTCTTTTGAGGTAAAGCTGATGAAATATATGGGCTGGAAAACAGCCAGTCCTAGAATGTTTGGATCAGTGACATGAAGCCTAATTGGAGGCCAATAACTAGTGGTGTAGACTAGGGATCAATACTGGATCCAGTTCTGCTCAACAACCTTGTTAATAATCTGGATGATGGAGCAGAGTGCACCCTCAGCAAGTTTGTTAATGACATAAAACTGGGAAGCATGGGTGATAACAGCTGAAGGTTTTGTTGCCATCCAGAGGGACCTCAACAGGCTGGAGAAAGAGGGTGGCAGGAACCTCATTAAGTTCAACAAGGGCAAGTGTAAAGTCCAGCACCTGGACAGGAATAGCCCTGAACACCAGTACAGGCTGGAAAGCCTAGCAGAAAAGAACCTGGAGGTCCTAGTGGACACCAAGTTGAATATGAGCCAGCAATGTGCCCTTGTGACAAAGAAGACTAAAGATATCTTGGGATGCATTAGAAAGAGTGCTGCCAGCACGTCTCATGAGGTGATCCTTCCCGTCTACTTAGCACTGGTGAGGCCACACCTGGAGTCCTGTGTCCAGTTCTGGGCTCCCCAGTACAATAGTGACATGGACATACTGGAGGCAGTCCATTCAAAGGCCACAAGATGATGATGAAGGGCCTGGAGCATCTCACATATGAGGAGAGGCTGGGAAACCTGGGACTGTGCAGCCTGGAGAAGAAAAGGTTGAGGGGGATCTTGTCCATGTTAAGTGAATATTTGAAGGGAGAGTGCAAAGAGGAGGGAGCCAGGATCTGCTCAGTGGTGCCCAGTGGCAGGACCAGGGGCAATGGGCACAACCTGAAACATGGGAGGTTCCCTCTGAATATTGGGAAACAATTTTTTACTCTGAGGGTGACCAAGCACTGGAATAGGTCACCCAGAGAGGTTGTGGGGTCTCCCTCCTTGGAGATGTTAAAAATCTGTCTGGACATGGTCCTGGGCAACCTACTTTAGGTGCCAGATGCTTCGAAGTCTACGGGTGTTATGCTTCTAAACCAGTTAGGTTCTTCAAGACGAGGTTGGACGGGGCTCTGAGCAACCTGATCTAGGCAATGGTGTCCCTGCTCACTGCAGGGGGTTTGGACTAGATGACTGCTAGTGGCCCCTTCCAACCCAAAACTTTCTATGATTCTATGATTCAGAAAACACCACATTTTTCCTTATAATAATGGAAGGCTAGTTTGGCTGAGATACTAAAAAATACTTTTCCCTTGAAATTTTTTTTTTTTTTGTTACAATCTTTCCAGTACAATTGTCAATATTTTAGTCAAATGGAAAACAATATTTTAAGTCAAAGTAAATAAAATGTTTTTTATATACAAACCTAGACCTTTTTTTTTTTTTTTTTCAGTATATTTTGCTGAATCCACAGTTACTGCAACCATATCTATAAAGTCCAATTGTTAATCCCCATCATAACACAACTACTATATAGGACCACTAAAGCAGTAAAGTCTCTTTTGTGATACTTCTATCCCGTCAGTACCACAGGTAGATTCTGCTCAATGTTTTTTCCCCTTATCCCTGGAACTCCCAGCCCTGCTTTCATGACTTCTTCAGCCCTAGCTCATCTTCTTGTGTCAGAACCTGTTCTGCTTGAAGTTCTAACCACTGAAAAGAATACTTTTTTTTGGTGAAGTGACCATAGCAACTGTGCATTGCTGTTCCAAGATCTGTGGGGTAACTGGTAAAACTGTATAGCACAGGACTGTGCAGAGTCACATAGAAATAGTAGTTTAAGTCCCAAAATCAGAGTAGGTAATAGCTTCCTTCCAAATGCTAATATTGACAACTAATAGCATGCAAAGTAACTTAGTCCAGAAAAGCTTATGTTAAAAAAAACAAACAAAATCTCCTCAAAATCCAACAACCCAATAGATAAACCCAGACTGACACTTTTAGTCTATAAATATATTTAGATTCATTTTTAGTGGGGCTTGTTCCAGTAGGAATTTTGAAAGCAAGGATTGGCTATAAATTATGTGCGTACATGTATGTCTCCATCCCAAGTACACACATTTTGTTCGAGAGGGAGAAAAAGATTCTACCACTCAGAAGTTAGAACATTTGCATAGCCAACATGGAAATCAACTACTTCTCCCTTTTCCAGATGAGTCAGAGAACAACAAGCTGAAAGCAAAGAGAGCTCAGTAATTTGGGGAATGGGATATTTTTCCGGAGATGGAAAATGCTGATTATTGATTCAGATAAAAAAGCCTATATCAAAACAGGGATTTTGAAATAAGGAAATCCTGAGCTGATTTTACATCATTGGACCTTAAGCAAGATATATCACCTATGGATAGTTAGGTGCCTCAGAATAGGCTCTATTACATGCAGCACAGAGACAGAAGTGCCTCAAACTTCCTAGAGCAGTATATGTGGGCTGACAGTATTGTGGTTTCAGTCTACTCTTTCTCACAGCCTGGGGAACCATATTTATGGGTTGAAAGTCTTCCCTGGAGGTAATGTTTATTCTGTCTTTCAAGTCAAGAAAGAGAAATGGTCCTTCCTTTCTTCTGAAAGACAACTCAGCCTCTGTGGAGGTCTCCTATGGGGTTCTGTAGGCAAAGTTATTATTTAATCCCTTGGATCACAAAACGCATTATAAACTTCAAAGATGAAAAGGTACATTTAGCCTATCTGCATTTTAATCATGTGCATTTCAATAGAATTACTCATCTTTGCATACTCTGGCATGCAAACTCTAGTATGTGACTGTGCTTCTGCAGTCATGAATATTAATTCTTTTGTCCAGAGGAATGTGTATTCTCTTCAGAGCTGGTGGTTAATAAATAATTCTCAAAGCTTCTTTATATCTTGAGTTGTAGACTTTTTCTAGAATTTCATGAAAAAGACACTCCTGAAATGGAAACATCTTCTTGACAAGTATTCTTTGTACACTGCATAACTAGATTTGCAACAAGTTAGTATCAGAAGTTCCTGAAAAGTAATTAAACTGTACATGAACTACCAAAAATTCATTATACTTCCTCAGCAATTTTTGTATACTTTTCTGTACACTATACTGTAACTGCTAAGTACTATGGGGAATAAGATCCCTAAGCAAAAGGAAAGCCAATGCATGTATGCCTGACCTGAAAATGAATGATGATGGATGTCAGTACATGGCTGTAACTAAATCTGAAATACACTATCACTTGCAGTATGATTTTCACCTTTCTGATATAAACCAGTTAACTTCCTGACATTTCACAAGAATGAACATTGTCCTATGAGCAACAGCTTTTCATAAATCGTGGCTGTGTTCTGCTAAGTAGCCATTGGATAGCTTCCAGCCGTCTGGCTAGCATCTCAGCTTCAGTGAAGGCACAATTCAGCATGATTGTGGGAGAATAACTACTCAAGAATTAGATTGTTAAATATTTTGAATATTGGGGAAGGTAGGGAGTTTGCAAACTTTGAGTAAAGCAAATACCTTTCTGCAAAAAAAGAAGATATTTTGGTATCAAAGAAACACATCAAGTCTTTCTGTTTTCCTGTTTTCCCACTCATGTTCTTCAGGTGAAGACTTTTTTTCAGGTTCCTAATTGTTGAAGAGGTAATTATATACAGCATATTAAAGATGCTCTACAATATTCTCATTGCCTACTAGGGTTAAATTCTAAAGTAATAGGACTCCTCTAATTTTATTAGACTACTATAACATTTTAAAACATACCTCGTGAGAGTGGGCTAGAGCTTAGCCTATTGTGGTGGGAGGTATAATTTGTAGAGAAAATCGGGAGTATTCTTAAAAAGCATTAAAATGCATTCAGTCTTCCTGCTAGCTTTGTTTGATAAAACTATTCTCAGACTTCTTTACCTGAAAGGCAGTGAATGAGCAGTGCCACTCAGTATCCTGGCTGCTGAGGAAAAAGATCCTTGATGTTGATACAAGGTAAAGAAAAAAAGTGCACTCTGCAGTTTGCTTTCTTAGTTGGTGTGCTTTGGTTTTGCATACGTTTTTTTTTTTTTTTTTTTTTTCTCCTGTGTAATGTATGTAAAAAAGAAAAAGGTTGCTTTGTTTTTAGTAGCGTATATCTAGCACTAAGAAATGCTTTCCTAGTGCATTTCAACCTTAAAATCTGAATTCACGCTAAAAAATCCGCTTCCAGCAACTGAATGCTTTATTAGTAAACAAGCAAAAGGAACAATGACCACCTTGAGGGTTCTGTTTCCATACACTGCAAGAAACTGAGCCTGGCAGCAGGAGGAGCGGGAGGCCAAAATAAAAGATGTGCTACAAGTAAGACAGATAATTTCTGGCCAGTCAATCAAGTTCTCTTCAGAGTTGCTGTAATTCTCTCTCTCTTCATGCCACTGTCAGTACAGCTGTCATTCTGGCCTACTATTTCACAACAGCTTTCACAAACTACAAGTACTGTAGGTCTAGTTTGCAGGTGTCAGAATGGGTTTCTTCCAATGTATATAGAGCCTTAATTTTGAACACCAAATAAAGCACAGAAATGGAAAGTTGGGTCCTTACTTGGTTCTGCTCTGATTCAATGAAAAGTGCTCCACCTAGACAGTTGTTAGTGTGATCATATGTGTTAAGAAACTCTTTCGGCAGGAAGATATGTTGTGATTGTAATCTGTTGGTTTGGGTTTCTTTATTGTTTCATTTAAATATCTGCATTAACACTTTAGCTTCTTTATTGCCTTTTTATTCAAAGAATGACAGGTAGTCCAAGTTGGAAGGAGCCACTGGAATCATCTAGTCTCACATCCCTGCTCAAAGCAGAGCCAACTAGAACAAGTTGCTCAGAAATTAGTACAGTTGGGTTTAGAATATCTACAAGGATGGGGACTCCCAACCTGTCTGTAAAATGTTTTTTCTTAAATGGAATTTACTGAATTTCAGTTTGTGCATATTGCCTCTCGTCTGTCACTGGGTGGTACCAAGAAATGTCTGGCACCATCTTTACCTACCAGGTAAAGAAGGTATTTATATACATTGGTAAGTTAACCCTGAGGCTGAGAACAATATGCTTTGAATGAGCTAGGCATTTTTGTGTCTTCTAAGCTATAGGGATTGCTGCGATAAAAATAATTTTATAAGTTCAGCTGGGCAACATGTTTGATCATTTTTTAAAAATCTAGGACCAAATCATTTAAAAAATTTAGGTGATACAAGAAGTTAAAATTAAAATTTCTATAATATTTTCAAAATAAAACACATCAGTTTCAGATTTTTTTAGCAAAAATATTCATTTTTTTTAGAGTTTTAAAAATGAATTTTTTGTGGTGAAATTAATTGCTTTTCATCTTTACAATTTCCAGAATTCTGAACATAGATTCAATTACTACATTCTCTTCACTCCATACCAGTCAAAAAAATACCAAAAGTACTAAAATCTTAATCCTTATTTGCTTTATTAAAAGCAAATCTTATAGTGATTCTTACATTCCTGGAAATCAGAAGAAAAAGAGAAAGTTAACCAACATATGGGCTTTCTTACAGGACTAGGGAAACACATTGCAAATATAGGAAATTTTTTATTAATATTTTACAGAAAATACTCTTTTACAGTTCCCAGTGTCACAACCATACTCAAGGGGTACAAAAAGAGTGACAGACTGAAGCATATTACAGACATTTGAGGCTAGAGGAGGGAGACTCCATGCAAGGAATGGTGATCAGAAGACTGATATCACACAGTCATTCAGGGAGAGGACCAAGCTGAGGCAGAAATCCAACAAAGCCGTGCAGAATCACTGACTTGTACTTATCCTGGATGTTTCTGTATCTGGATATATTGACTGTATTTCTTTGAATTATTTATTAAATTTGCCTATGGCATTTTCAGTAGATTTTTTTTTTTTACCTCAATTATTACTTTTTCAGACTGTTTTAACATTTTAGTGAGGCCTCTACCATAATTTTCTGTTTTAATTTTCTGCACTTAGAAAAGGTTAGATTCAAAAAAGAACTTTAACATCAAAAGACCTAACCCTTACGTATCATGCTGCTAGAAATTTCAGGTCATTGATGGCAAGCCTACAAAATACAGTAAATATATAAGTGGGAAATAAGTGGGAAAGATATGTGCCTACGAATGGCAGCTGCTGAATCAAGTCTGTAGGTGAAACCATGTTGCTATGTACACCAACTTAAAGCTAGATGTCTGAGAATCTGTTCAAGATTCAAGATTAAATAATTTAAATTATATTAAATTTATTGCAGCATATATATGTACAGTACCGAACAAATCCCATTTCTGTCCATCTTTTCTACAAAGGTCAAACTTAGAGACTGTCTATATTCTATATTGCAGTCATGTGCAGAACAGATATGTTTTTAAGAAATGTTTTACAAATTAAATGACTTTCCTGTTCTCTGTGAGAGAATGTGAAGTCCAGGAGAGACTGGTGGGTCAGCACTGGGGTTCCAGATGTGCCTCCTTTAGCTTTAAATGCTCTTCTCCTCTCGGGCATCTCTGGAAGTCAAAGAGACGGTCCTGACACTGTTGCAGGTCCTTAGGGTCCCTGAGGTATTCTCCCTGAGCAGCTCTGGACACTCTCCATGCTAGAAAATTGTAGAGAATACCCAAATCTTGATTGGCTCATTCAGATTTACTGGATGCCCAACAAATGACGGGTGCTGGCATTCAGTCTTCCTGTCTCAAAGGGTCTCAACAGTCACAACTTTCACACTGTTTCACAGGTTTAAGTTACTTCTCTGTTAAACTACTCCCTTATCTTATAGGGTCAATTAAAGTTTATCCACATATGTTAAGACTGCTTTCAACTAGGCCTAACTTACGCTAGCTGCTACAAGCTTCCACACCAAGCAATCCAATAACGTCAAGCATTAGTGTTGGTAAGAACTTGGGACGTAGTTCATCCCAGTGTTAAAAACTTAAAGATTAGTTGTCTAAGTCATATTTTCAATACCTATTTATCTTTGCTGACTACATAGTAAGCCTTGTTCAGGTATAGATAACATTTAGGCCACACAAATCCCACTTTTGGGCATCCCCTAAGCTTAAGGGAGAACTCAGGTTTTCAGCTAGTATCCAATTTTAGGTTTCTAAGGAAACAGATGGATGTTTTTGTGCTTTGCATAAAACCAAAACCACAGAATTAACTTTTTCCTTTTAAATTCCATTATTTTCCCTCCTGTTTTTACAGCAGAAGTTTTATATAATTCATCACCTTTTTCTATATTGAGCTGTTGACTGGTTTCTAAAAGTCCTTTCCTGGGGTCATCCAAATCTTTCCTAAACAATTTTGCCATACAGTGAGTTCCTAAATCAACTGTTTGCATGCTGCTTTCTCTTAAAGATACTTCTGACAGTTTAGGACAGTAACAAAGCATAAATAATAATACCATAATTTATTATTATTTATACACATGCATACATTCAACATAACATACGAAAAAAGAAGAGTATGGTAAAGCACATGAACTTTCTAATCACTGTGACCAGCACTCACTCTGTGCCGTTACCGGTAGATATTCCTTCTCATGAGTTACTGAAGTCTTTTTTAAAGCTCCTAAGTAGGAAACATTTAAAATGTTTTTCTTCTCTGGACGGAGGTATTGAAAGCTTATGCATAAGAGCTTTCACACCATCCCAGAACCTCATTCACTATATACTCCTGGGAATAATTCACATTGTAGCATTCAACAAGGGCCTTCTCTAAATCTTCAGTAGTGCTATATTTTGCACATAAAAAAGTGTTAGCCATTTATTTAAACAGTTTAAGGCTGAAAATGTCTGGGCTCATGTTATATTGCAAGTGCATGATTTGATATTGAATTCTTACCTTACTTCATAAGATTTAACCTTATACCTTGTGCATATATTATGAATTTGGTGCAACAGAAGAGAAGTTAATGTCTTTATATATTTGATGTCTGTGGGTGTAAAAAGTACAACTGCACACATTAGCATTTAATTTCCTCCAAATGTCTGCCAGTTAAAGATCCCTGGGGATTTTGTTTAATTTGTAAGAGAAAGCTGGAAGCCATTCTGCTTTCCCTGTGTCTGTCCTCCACACCAGAGTTCAATTAAACATCTCCCCTATGGTTTCCTTCACCTGCAAAAACAAAGCAAATGTACTAACAGAAAAAGGACCTGCATCTGAATTAGACAGGTACGTGTCAGTTAGGTGGATATATATGCAACTGGGTAGCCAAGCTGTCATTTCTCACCCTTGCCTCCAGTGAAAATAAATCTCCTCTATTTACTTTCACTCATTGAATCATCCAAAACAGCATTTTTCTGTTGATTAAAACAGCTAAATCTTTCTTCTTTGAGTGTTAGAAGGTCATGGTAATTTTTTTTTTTTTTTTTCCTTTTGTGTTTGTCATCAGCTTTCTTAATCAACAGAAATATAGTTATCGGCTATCTTAACAGAAATATATAAAAACATTTTCAGCATGGAAATACAGCACTTTTTCACAGATTAGCCTTTTATATTCTCAGATGTTGAGACAGAAGTGAAAGTTGTTGTGAGAAGCAATGAAAAAAGAAGACAAAAAGTATATACCACAAAACCAGAGATGCTTTAACAGTGTCAAAATTTATGATCAAAACTGAGCAGGAAAAGATATATGTACTTTCAAATTAATTTAAGACACCTTTATTATATATCAAAAAAATACAATTTTGCAGGTAAGAAAGCTTCTAAATAAATAATCTCATTCAGCCAAACTTGTAAGGTGATAAAAAATATATAGGAACTGCTATGCCATGTAGTACTGGCAGTCACGCAAGCCACAAAAGGATAGACAATTTCTTACATTTTTGTCGTTTGATCATACTACTACCATACCTAGCATTTTGAAGCTTGAGTTCAAAATTTCTGTATGCATGTACAAAAGCAGAAGTGTGTGTGTAAAGAAATAAAAGAATAAAAGGGAGAAATTAATGTAAATTAATGTAAATCATGAGTTGAAAAATTTTGTTAGTGAGGTTCAAGATAACCTTCAGAAATATGTGGTCAATATGATGAGGGGTAGGGGCACTGAAACAGTGAGTGGAAAAAAAAGAATTTTATTAAGAACATATTTTTGTACTGAAAGAAGAGGGTAAATTGGTAACATTGCACCAGTATTTCTCACAAACATAAATTAGGTGCTGTAGGCAATTGTCCTGATACTGAGTCTGGACAAAAACTTGAAAGACTGAAAACAGATATATAAATTAAAAAAACCCCAACCATTTCTGATTTGCATTATTTATAAGAATGAGTAGAATTTGAGTAAAAAGAGGTCTTCAAAAGGATCTTGGCATATTTTAGAAGATTAATACCACTTTTGGAGAAGGTTATTAGGTTACATATGCCAAACACTGCATTTAGGTGCTAGTTAGAGATATTTTCTTTCAAAAAAGTTGTCAGAGATGTGGCTTGAACAAAGACTGTTTCCCAGATTCTCAGAGGCAACCTGGTATCCAAAGCATATTGAGGCAAAATACCAGGAATCTAAGGCTAAGAACAAATTTTTTTTCTCCTGATTGAGCACTTCTCATTGTTCAATGGATACTTGACAATGCGCAGTTTTATTGTCCCCAACACTTCCTTAGACATAGCTGCTTTTCTTTTAGGTATAATGATTCAAATCAAATTGTTTTTTGGTTTGAAGGAACATGAAAAGATGCCATCTCTCTCAGCTTTTCTGTTTGCCAGCAAATAGGTGCTCAAAAAAACCTCTAAGCATCACTGGTTTTTTGTTTGCTATATCCCTGCAGAGCCAGATAACCCAGTGCCACGCAATTTGATCTCCCTACAAGTTTCCTTGACCTTTGTATGTCTGATGGAGATTTATCATCGCATTTGCTAACCACCCTTGCCTAAGGGTCACTTGATCTCTTTCTTCACCTCTCATCCAAATGATGAAAGGATCTCATGAAGAGACCTTTGCAGCTTCTTTTGTGATCTTTTCTACAGCAACCCATTAGGACAGTTCAGACCATGGCGTGATCAACTCTAGCATTAACTGTATCTCTGACCTCAGTGTGCACTCCTGTCATGTCCTCATTAACAATGTCCCTGACAACTTCCTGCTTTTTAGACATTATAATCATCCTTATTATCAGAGGTGCATGTTAGCAATCAGTGATGGATACATCTCCAAAGCATGAGCTATTTATTTCTGAGGAATGGAATGACACTCTTTTATACAAATGATGTGTGTCCTCGATAGACACATAAACTAAGTGGCACCTCAAGTTCACTTGCTTGTATCCCTTTTATTAAAAAAAAAAAAAAAGACAAAGAAACACAAACAACAAATAATCAATTTTGAATACTACTATGGAGAATATGAAATACTGTCTAATGGAAAAAGAAGTTACTATCAAAAATTACATCCTATATTCTGTAATATATAACAGATATACACTGGGATGTAGGGCAGGGTTCATCCAGAATGTAGAGGGACGTCTGCATAGTCACAGAATCAGGATTATGGGATGTTATCTAAAGCAAGCACAACTCATTATTAACAGGAGAAATAGGAGTAGGACATGATTTCAACTAGTTTGCCTACTAAATATGTTCCTGAGGAGAAATTACGTGGAACTTTTACCTCTAAGCCTGGCAAAATTACCTGTATTGGTTTTTATCCACATCTACATCCAAATAAACTGGTATGTTAAATCCCATATTTGCAGACACCAGTTGACACTACAGCACTTGGCCAGGCTGTGTTATTCTCAATTAAGGTGTCAGTCTTAAATCTGACTTCTCTTGCCTTTTCTGTTCTTGACAAAGTTGCTTTGTGGCATATTTATTTTTGAAAAAGAAAACAGAAACCGCTCCATTTACCATTCCCTTAGAAATTGCTTGAGTTGGATTCACTAAATCTACGTATACCCTCTCAAGCAGTGAACTAAGTAAGTGACAGCAATAGACACCAGGCTATCTTCTTCTCTGCATACTTTTAAGACTTAAGGTTTGCTAAATGATTTGACAGTTAATGAGTGAGCTGGTAAGTAGAGGAACAGTTATAGCCAGGAATCCTGGTTTGAGTTGAGATTTCTGGAGGGGAAGCAGGGCCTCTGAAACTGTAGCGGAGGAGGAGGAAGCTGTGCAGTTGAATGGCTGCAAGCACAGTACAGGACTGAGAGCAAATGCACTATATCAGGTGATGCCTGCAACAAAAGCTACAGGGGCTCCAACTCCCTTTTTACTCAGGGCAGTCAGCGCCTAGAAGCGATCAGTGCCTCCAACAATTCTAGTCATCAAATTACATCAAAACTTAAAAATCTGAGCATGATCTTTAGACTATCAAGAGGTAAACTCTTTGAAACACTTTTTTTTTTTTTTTTTTAATCTCAACTCACAGAAAAGGAGAGACTTCCTGTAGAATGAAACTCATCTTCTAAGAACCATGCAGTTCTTTGACAAAGTGGCAGGCAAAGTTGTTGAAAAACTTCCCCCACCCCCCACCCCCTGAAAGAGAAGCAGTAGCAAGATCCGAAAAGGAGCAGTATGGTTCTTTTTCTTTTCCATCTTTCAAAAAATGTTTCAGATACTTGCTGTTCTTCCCTTGCCAACTTCCTTTTCTGAGCTGTGGAAATAGGGGAGTTATAAAGAAAAGCCAGAAGAAGGTTTGATGCTGTATGAAATGTAGGATTTTATATATCAATGAAAATGTTGCAAAATGAATTGGTAGGGAAGTGCAGAAGAAAATACTACATTATTCATTCTGATGTGGTACAAGTACAGTTAATTGAAAATCAGAAGGTAGACAAGTATTTATGATTTAAACTTTAAAATACCTGATGATTTGTAAAACTTATTGTGATAGTCTGAGATTGAATTTAGGCATTCTTTATGATTTACATTGACAATATTGATTCTAGTCCGGGGATTTTTAGTCTGAAGGATTAACGTTTGCCAGTTACGAACATTAGAAAAGTATCATATAAAATCAAACAGAACATGTAAGAGGTGATAAGGCCAATTGTTATTTTGATTATATTTGAGTAGGTGTAATCCAGATACCTAAACAGAAAAACTTGTTTGCTTGTGGTTATATGTAAAGTATAATGAATACTGTCTCTGCCAACCGTATTTTCCTCATGTTTTCAAGGTCATTCATTCTGCCCAACTAAATGACAAACATAGGCTTTACACTGTGGAAACACCTTCTTATTTTCCTTCGGACATCCTTGAAGTAGCAAAATTTCAGTATATAAGGTTTTTTTTCTGCCAGCAGGTTAATGAAATTTAAAAGGAGCTAAATTGAATTTTTGAATTGATATACAAATGCCCCACCAGGTAAATAAGAAAGGGAGGGTTTTTTAATTTGTTTTACCGTGTGAAACATAACTATTTTTTATGTGACAAACTGTTGTGGTTTAACTCCAGCTGGCAACTAAACATTATACAGCCGCTCGCTTACTCCCCTCTGCTGGGATGGGGAAGAAAATCCTTGGTATTTGTCCTAAGGTGGGCTGGTATCCTTGGAGGTATTCAAAACCTAACTGGATAAGGTTCTGAACAACCTGCTCAAGTTGATTGTATCATATATAATATGATGCAGGGGGAGGCATTTGCAGAGGCCCCTTCCTGTACAATTCTGTGATTCTGTGAAACCTCTACAAGCAGCAAAAATTAAACACTGCTTAGTATCTAACATGTGATGAGATAAATTTCTCCCTAAATGTTAAGTTGTTAAATTTAATTAACAAAAGCTTATTAGTAAGTACAATGAATTATAATATTCATATACTATTTATTGAAATTCTACATAATTTACATGAAGCTATGTAAAATCTGTGTATAAACTTTTCTATGTTTACAGAATGATATAAATTTTATTTATTAAATAAATTAAATACTCTTTCTAATTTTTCTCTTTGGAGAACCATATAATGTTTCACTACAGCTTGTCTTTGAGTGAAATCTTGTGTCTGGGCCAAGAATTTTGCAGCAGTTGAAACATGACCAAAATTGGCAGGATTTCTTGCTGCTTCTACAAAGTTGTTATGAGTGGAGAATTCCCTGAACTTTCTTGGCTCTTATTTGAATAGAGTGATATTTGTGTGAGAGTTTCTATGCCTACAGTAAATATACCTATTCAGCTTTCAGAAAACCATGTAAGGTCGGTTTTTGTGGCATTGACATGTGTACTTGCATTTGGAAAATTGTTTTTCATGAACTTTTACATATAACTTGGTATTCTTTATTTGTCGAGATTCAAATCAGTAGTTCTAGATGTCAACAAATGCTTATACCTATTTGGAAACATTTTACTGCCATCAATGAGAAACAACAGATTTCATCTTTCAAGTTCCAATTCAGTATTTTTCATATGTCTATGTATACATAAATATAGTGATAGATTCATGCCTATATTTATCTCCATGGGGAAAAAAAATAGGCTTTTTATGGCTCACTGGTTCATTAAAATCACAACTAATCATAAATCGGCAATAGAGACGTAGATGTATATGTAGTGTATAGAGTTCAGTTATTCAACTTAACATTATTTACTCAGAGAAGTCATTTATATTGACACTGTAAAATTTCTGTCTATAAATCCCATCCAAACTTACTAAACACTAAAAATCAGTCTAGGACATTCTTCAGAGATAACTTTATTTTTACTATGATAGTTGGAAGTGAATAGTCTCATAAACATTACTGTTATTTGTCTTTTGCTCATAGTATACTTGTAGTATATATGAAGCTCCATCTTGATGCATATGACCTTTACAAAGACTTCTTAACTATACAATGACATATAGGACATATGTTGCCAAAATAGTAAGGAGAAACTAAAAAAATCCTATTTATGTAGATCCTGCATCCCCTAAGCATTCTGAATTTATGCAAAGGATTTTCTAGCTCAAAATCACACAGAAATACTGATAAAGTCCTCTGCTGGAGCACTGCAACAATATTATGACTATAAAGTATGTCTCAAAAACAGTACTCAGAGTTCATTAACATACAATCTAAGAATGAAGTGGGCTGTTTGGTCTACAAATGCAAAGAAGGTGAGGGAGAAATATAAGAATTTTCAAGTCTATAAAAAAATTATTGAAAAGATGAAGAAAAATATTTGTTCTTGATTGCAATGACAGATAGAAAAGAAAGAATAAGCTATGAATCCTATGAGGAAAGTTCATATTACACATTAGGAAAAACTTAAGATAATGAAGTTCTCAAAAAAAGACCAGCTGCAAGAGTTGCAGTCATTTATGACTAAAGAACCAGCAGTGTTAAATTCCATATGTATTATCATACTGTAGCATCATTATTCCCAACACATAGATCTTCATAGGAGACTGTGGATTCTTATAAATTGGAAAAATATTAACATTTTTCCTCTCATATATTGAAATTCTATATGAAAAATTTACATGCATTTTAGAAAAGAATTATGTCTTTCTGAAGAAAATGCCTACAAATAAAACTACCTGGAACTTAAGTGGAATTTATATTAGAATAATTTAATAATATCCTATTATTTTAAACTAAAAGTAGAACTTGCATTCTTGAACTATACAGTCTGCAAAAGACAACTAGCTAGATGTAAAAAAATCATGAATTGTTATATGCAACAGTTATGTTTACTGGCTTGTTGTCATTACGGTGATCACCTAGCATTGGTCTCCACATTTTCAAGTTCCTCCCTGCATCCTTTCTTTTTTCTGGATAAATATATTCTCTCTTTGCAGTAATTCCTTTCAGGGAGAGAAAAGAAGGGCAGAAATAACCCACTGACTTGGTACCACTGATAACTCACTGAGAATGGTTACTTCTTTAATTTAGAGGAAATGGTGTCTGCCATAAATACAGAACTACAGCTCCTATAGCGAAAAAAAGATGGTATATGTCCCATAATTTGCTACTGTTGCTCACCTCTGTGCATGAGACAAGAGGAAATGAGTATTTGAGGGGGACTTAAAAGGTATGGTGTAACTGTAAACAATTAAATGAAGCTTAATATTTTATATGAACATAATGTGAATTTGTATGCTGCTTATTTTAATAACTTAGCTGGAGTTGAGGAAGCACCATCTATTTGTGACATTATATTTTAGTTTGTTATCCTTCTTTATGAATTTTTATATTTGGAATTCTTTATCATCTTGAAGATAGTGAAATTTCATTTCACAAGCAAAATATTTATATTTCCAACGTATTTATTACAAATCTAAATAGAAAGATGTCATGGTTTAACCACAAACCGTAACCAGACCATGCAGCCGCTCGCTCACCCTTCCCCTCCCTGGTGGGGTGAGGAGGAGAAACGGAGAGGGAGAGCTCGCAGGTTGAGATAAAAACACTTTACCAAGACAGCAAAGAAAAAGATAAAAATATATTACTACTACTACTACTACTACTACTACTACTCTACTACTGATACAGGGATAATAGAATATGTAAAATCAATGATGTACACCACTGGAGGACCAACACAGCCCATCCCGAGCAGCAGGGATAATAGAATATGTAAAATCAATGATGTACACCACTGGAGGACCAACACAGCCCATCCCGAGCAGCAGGCAGGACGCAGAACAGCAAGTGCCAGAGAGAGCAAATGAGGGAACAGCCAAACAAACAGGCCCAAACCAAATAAAACAAAAATAAGGTAACAAGAAGGGAGCATGAACAGAAAGCGAACCGAACAAGGAACCAGAGCCTAGAGCAATGACTGACCCTCACTCACACCGGCCATGCCGTCTATGCCATGGAACACTCTCTCTGGCCAGTTTAGATGAACTATTCTGGCTGTGCCCTCCCAAGTGTCTGAACCTGCACATCATCAAAGCTTGGGAAACTGCAAGATGTCCTTGATCGTTCAGCAGCAGCGAACAACAGCAGCGTGCTATCGCCTTGTTTCACATACCAACTCTACAATGCAGGAGCTTCTGAAGACAAAATTAGATCCATCCTGGCTGAAACCAGGACAACAGAAAATAACTTAACAAAAACTGAGTTTTGCTTACTATTTTATCTATCAGTTATAGTTCTCCATTAAAATTTTCTCAGCCCAGCATAATTAGCTGCAAGTTCAGCCTAAGAGACAAATGCATAATTACAAACCTCAGTAGTTTTCCTGGGTTTGTGTAGGTGAGGAAAGATTGATATATTTCTTGAGATCAATTAGCCCTACAGAATTAGTGGTGCTCCTTACAGTCCTGGTCTTTTGACTAGACCACTCTAGTCTTCCTCTGAAAGGAAACCCAGATGTGTAGGAGAAAGCTGTGTAGTCTAGTGTTTTCCAAAGCATTGTCTTTGGGAACAAAACTATCAGGAGCACCATGGAGCAGAGAATCTACTTGCCCTGTGATGTAGACTCTCTTCCTTAGTTTTTGTGAATGCCTAAAAACAGAAATATATTTTTCTGCTTTGACTGATTTGACCAAGCTGAACGTGACCAAGCAATGTACCCTTGTGACAAAGAAGACTAAAGATATCCTGGGATGCATTTAAGGGAGGTGATCCTTCCCCTCTACTCAGCACTGGTGAGGCCACATCTGGAGTGCTGTGTCCAGTTCTGGGCTCCCCAGTACAATAGTGACATGGACATACTGGAGGCAGTCCATTCAAAGGCCACAAGATGATGATGAAGGGCCTGGAGCATCTCACATATGAGGAAAGGCTGGGAAACCTGGGACTATGCAGCCTGGAGAAGAAAAGGTTGAGGGGGATCTTGTCCATGTTAAGTGAATATTTGAAGGGAGGGTGCAAAGAGGAGGGAGCCAGGATCTGCTCAGTGGTGCCCAGTGGCAGGACCAGAGGCAATGGGCACAACCTGAAACACGGGAGGTTCCCTGTGAATATTGGGAAACACTTTTTTACTCTGAGGGTGGCCAAGCACTGGAATAGGTCACTCAGGGAGGCTGGGGAGTCTCCCTCCTTGGAGATATTAAAAATCTGTCTGGACATGGTCCTGGGCAACCTACTCTAGGTGTGTGTGCTTGAGTAGGGGGGTTGGGCCAGCTGACCTCCAGAAGTCCCTTCCAACCTCAACCATTCTGCAGATCTGTGATTCTTTAGTGATACCTTTTTCCTATTCATTTTCTAATAATCCCATCATCCTGTTTGTGTTCTTGGTTTCAAGAATCAATCTGTCTGTATTTACTCTACAATCACTTTTCTAAGTGATAATAGCTGGTGTAGATCTTAGTGTGACTTAGCAGCAGGAGTTTTTTTAATGAATATTACTTTACATTTTTCAACATTCTAATTAGCTGTTTAGTTCCCCTGTTCATTCACCATATTCAACATCTGAAGCTCTTCGTAGTCAGTGGTTTTGGCTTGATCAGTTGATGAAAAGTTGAAGAAATGTGTGACTACTAAATATTTTCACAGTAAATATTTTGCCATTTCTTAGTTTAATAATTTTACATTCAGACACATAATCCTTTAAACATCCTATATTCTTCCTACATTAATCAGATTAGCTGATCAAATTTTCAATACATTTTTCAAACTATTATATTATTCCTTGTGTTTTCAATCAAAATTCAAAGTATTTCCAAACTCTAAAGACACATACAGCCAGTTCTATACTAAATTTTAGAATAAAGGGTTGCTCTTCTTCCTATTTGGTAACAATTATTTTATAACACATGAACATATTATGCATTGTTAAAAAAATATACTTGCATATATAAAAGCAATTTTGAAGCATTTGTAATAATAATAAATAATAATAAATGCCCTTCTATTGGTACACATGTTTAACCAAAGAACAGTTGCATATTTTCACCATAATAAAAAAAATTATATGAAGAAAGATTATCCTTTTCATTATGAGTAAACATTGCAGTTCAAAAAGCCCAGACCTCCCTGTATCTCAAAGAAGGAAAACTCAGGGTTTATTCCAGGTACAAAACTAGAATCAGCTGAGTCTTGAATGCCTAGGGAACACACACTTGCTCTACCTTTGAATATTAAGAAATAATCACTGCTGATTTTTTTTTTCCAATCCAGAGTTGAATAATAGTTCAAAATTGCTAATGAGAACTGCCGTTTTATTCTCAACAATTGCACTTAGCTGAGTGACTCTATGGATTAGTGTATTTTTTTGTGTGTGTTTTTATTTTCAGATAAAGTTAATATATGAACATAGCATGAGAAGATACAAGCTTATGAGGTAATCAGCAGACATCTAAAATAATATGGGTAATCCCTAAGCATTGCTTTCTTTTTTGAGGTGGTATATTTACCACATTTTTTTAAAAACTAAAAATTTTCTTTCATTTTTTCCCTGGGCATCAAGAAAACATGCAGCCATTAGAGAAAAAAATGCTGATGAAAAAATGTACTCAGAACAATACAGTTGTTAGACCTGTGATTTTCTGATAAAGTTTTACAAAATACCAAACGCTGCCTGAAATTGCTGCCCCCACTGTATGCTTGGTTTTAGGATGTTGTGACGTTTTTGGTGTGCTCTGTGGTCAAGGGCAAGTTTTCTCCAGTTGGCTTATTTATTACGCTGGATTCATTTAGTGATGCCACAAACCTATAGCATGGTTCTAGATGATAGATTGTGAATAATTCTGAGGAAACGAACACATTTTTCCTCTAAAAGAAGTGTTAATGGCCATGCTACGAATACTACAATAACCGTTTATAGTAAACCTTTTCCTGTTCTCTGCTTTCTCTTGCCCATGTCAATAAATTAACTGATGAGACATCTCAACAAGATACAAGGGTGGCTGGTTTTCCTTGGAACAAGCCATTTTTCTGCTAGAAAGGGGATTCATAGATAATATATGCTTATGTAGAGAGAGAATGAAATTATGCAGCTGTTAAGGAATCATGAGCATCAAAGACATTAACATCAAGTGCATTCATTATCTGCAGAGTTAAGGCTTGATATGAAAAGGTGAGGGTTTAATGGTTGAATTACTCGCTTGGAATTCAGGGAACATTGGTTACCAAAGTTAAAATTCACATTAACAAAGACCTGAAGACACCAAATGTAATTTAGCTATAGTTTAGACACCTAAATCCAGATATTTTCTTCTCAAATCTATGCCTAACTGTAGTTCTTTTTCTATGTATGCTAAAGCTACAGATTTTGAATGGGCTAGATCCTCACAGTAAATGCTACTATATGCTATTCTGATAGCAATCCTTAAAACACTCATGTCTAAGTATATGGACACCACAAAAGGATATCACTTTAGATAGATCTTTCTTCAACATTTCTCTCTGGCTGATTTCTGTGGCACAGAATGTCTTTGGTGATTTCCAACCTCTACAGTAAACTGAGAGTCTAATGCGTGACTAAGTAGAAGTCATGGAATTCAGTGTACCAGTGCTTAAGACTCTTTATGGATCTGGCATCTAGGTCAGGATGATTGATTTTTCATTTGTACTTACTGACATGAGTACTCCACTGTTTTGCCGGTTACAGAATCTCACTGGGCCTAAATTTAGGATTTTTGAAATGTGGACAGTAATTCTTTTTTGTATTCTTTTATTTTGTTACATATACACATTTTATGCTCTTTAAGGCAGGAACTTTACAGAGCATGTATTTTATTTTTATGTCTGTAACAATAGAGTTCTAGTTTTGATATTTGAGGTCTACCTTTGGAAAAAAAATTGAATTTAAAATCTGGCTGACTTTGTTGGTATTTTTGCAATAACTATGGGTGCTAAGTGGTTGGTTGAAGTTTTCTTCATTATACTTGTATGTGAGTTTCTGATTAAAGGAAGCTGGAAATATCAGGAAACTGATCAAGTGATATCACACAGATTGTAAATTTTTAAAAAAAAAAAAAAAAGTACTACCGACTATATGGGATGAAGTAGAATAAGCCTTTTTAATACCACCACTTGAAAGGGGCATAGATGTAATTAAAATATCTCTGAGCACTGAACACTGTGCACTCCAAAGGTGAAAACAGAAGTCTGTGTTTCACAGTGCTTCCTACAAGGCTGGTCTCTGCCACTTTCTGTAATGCTTCACAGATATCTAGGCAACTTTCTGCACTGGGGTATGCTTTTCTTCTCAGTGAATTTTTATTAATTTTAATAATATTAATAGGAATTCAGAGTATGCTTTAGAAAAACCTTATTTTGCATGTTTTTGATAAGAAGTTTTCTTTATTTTTATAAGTGTAAAAAAAAAAAACAGGAGGAGATTATTATGGAATTGCAAGTAGGTACTTCAGGGTGTGTTTTATGTTGCTCTTAATGAATAACTGAAGGTCAAAGGTCACTGACCCTGTGTCTCATCTGGCAATCAAGAATTGTAATAATGACCTTTTGAACTATGCCCTGTTATGCTTCTTGTAAAAGTCTTAAGTCCCAAGTCTAATTTTTTTCCTTTCTAACCTAATAGAAACGGATTTCCTTTTAAAGTGTGGTGGGTTTTTTGCTGGTTTTTTTTGTTTGGTTTGGTTTTGTTTTTGTTTTATTACACTGCACTTCAAAGAAGAGGAAACACAACACTCAGTTATGCACAAGTCTGCAATGTGTTTTACTTATTATATTTTTTCCTTCACAGTATTACAGTCTTTAAGAGAAAAAAAATAGGCTTCTGCTATAAATTCTACTTATATGCTGAGGCTTCTAAAAGAAGCGTGCTGTGTAAAAGAGGTCTCTGCAGAAAACTGAAATATCCTGAGGTCAAAACATGCATCGTTAGAAGATATGGTATGATTCATTGATATTTCTATGAGATAGATTTATAAGCCTATCATTTTGTCTTTGAGTTTACAGGGACTACTACAATTCACAGAGAAAAAAGCCACACCAAAAAGCATGAACTTGCCAATTCTGAGAACAAAAGAGGGACCTTGCACATTGTATAAATGTCCCTTTTTTTTAAACAAATAGACTCTTTTTTCTCTCTGGTCATGAAGAAGGGAGTTGTACTTCCTTCCACAGCTTTGTTTACCTTCAGGAATAATAGTGATGATTTCATGTCTGTAGCAACACACCTTGATATTATTTGTAGAAACTAGCATTCAAATCCTTAAAATATGTATTTTATATTTATAAAGCCCGTGGATTTCTCCCCGCCCATTTCCTTTCAGGTTTTCTCAATAAATTTAAAATATGAAAATCTAGAATTAAACTAAATTCTACCTTTTACTGACGAACTCCAGGTTTAATTTTACTTTAGGAAATGCAGACAAGTGCAGTTTCACTGGTGATCTACAACTGCAGCAAGGGGAATGGTGGGAATGATGGCAAAAACTTAAAATGTTCAACTTCATAAGTTGTTTGTAACAGCAAGTGATATATGTGTTGCACAGGAATAAGAGCCCAAATTTTTTGTTATAGAACAAGTCAGTGAAAAAAAAAAAAAAAGAATTAACTGTTGTTAAAGGCCACCTATTGATGCAGCTGGAAGCAAGAGAAGCAACACATATTTTGTGAAAATATATTATCCACTTATGAAACTGCACACCTTCATTACTGAGCAGAAAATCAAAAGATGTGTGGGCCTTTTTCTAACTCTCTGAAGACATGACCTGCATTTCTGTTGTTTTGCTAACATAAAAACATACTTTTTGACAGAAAGTGCAGGAGAAGGGCTGGAAATATTTTTCATCACTGAATTTCCAAGACAATAATTCAAAAATAATCTTAATTTGATAAATTAAAATACTTTACCTGATTTTGCTGTAGATACAAGTTAAAATTCTAAAGGACTATGATTTCTTTTATATACAGAACTTTTCTAAGAGGAAAGTTGAACTAGATTGAGTTTGCTGTCTTTGGATTGATAATGTTGAATATAATATGAATAAAATCTTTTTCAGATTAGAGAGATTCAGAAATTAGGTAATATATGAAGTGTCATTTTGAACAACTGTGGAGTTTGGGATTTGGTATGTACGCAGTGTGAATGGAAATGGTTAAAAGTACCTCTCTGGAATGCATACACTGTGTAAATATGAAGACATAAATATAACCTCCAAAATCTATAACCTGGATTTTTTTTTTTTTTTTTTTTTTTAATTCTTAAAGCAATCTTTTTTTCCTACAGATTCTTTTCCATTTGTCTGTTTGATCTACCAATTCTTTGTAATTGCAGAAGAGTACAGATATGGCAGGAGACACATACTTGTACAAAGGGAAGGTTTTCACTAAAATCTAAATGGATGAAAAGCAAAGGACCTGTTGACTTTCAGTGGGACTTAAATTCCTGTAGTCTGATTTTGAAAACTCCATGTGATATCTATTTTTTGTAAGTTTGTCAATTTTATTAATTTTAGAGTAAAATGGCAAAACCAGTTAGTGGCGCTCAACATCTTGATCTGGCCTTTGTTCAATATGTTAGTACCTTTTTTTTTTTTTTTTCTCTTTAGTCAAAAGAGACACGCTGTTTTTTAAGACTCTAGATATTTCTTCAATATGCACAGAACTAAATACCTTTCAGTACTATTCCTTCCAGAAACACTTTTACACCTGAAAATTTGCTAGGAGTACTTGGAGAACTCTTCTCGTAATCATTTTAAGAGCTCTTAATTGCTATTTTTCTTTTTTTCCTTATAAAGAGACCTCATATGTGCAAAAAAATCCTGCAAGTGAATGGAACACATTATTTTTTATGTTGTCTAATATTGTTTATGTTTTTATAATCGCTTTAGTGTATTAACTTGGAAAAATCTATAAGAGCTAAGGATAAATATGTAGCTTTTACCTCTGAATAAATGCAGTTACTTTTAATTGAGAGATATCTTTTTAAATATATTTTACATGAGATTTGCTAATTTATTAATTAAAACTGCAGAATCTGAGTTCAGCCTATCTTTAGCTAAGGGGTTGTTATAGCTGTTTCGTTGCACAAATTGTTTTTAAGGGAAATGTTTTGTTATGATTTATTAGTTGTTAACTACCATTTAAAGAGAGACAAAAATGTTTTGTGACCTAATGAGCAAACTGAGATTTCTATGGTGTTTTTTTTTTTTTTTCTTGTTTTTATTTTCCAAATGGAGACTTTAATCGAAATGCCAGACAGGAGAATTCTGCAACAGAAAGAAGCGTCAATTTATCCTCTGAGAAACATCTGCAATGTAAGGCCTATTTGCCCCTATGAAGTATCCTACAGGCTAGCTTTTACCTTCACTGCCTTCTACATGATGGCCTCTGACTATTTTCCTCTTAACACAGATGTGAAGCCCATGGCGATTAGAAATACCAGCATGTGGTAATCTAAACTGAACTTTAAAGCGCTAGAAAGCCTGCAAGAGTAAAGCACAGAACTCTAGTGAAGTTAGAAAATAATTAGCGTGGAGACAAGAATTCAGAAGCTAAACTGTGACATTTCTCTTTGGCCCCCAGCAAACCAATTGCTGCTCTATAATGTCATCCTGCTTTTAGCTTCTTTGTGATTAAGGAATTGTACATTTTTCATATGTATATGTAGATATTTTAGAACAGGTTTGAAGGCTATGGGTTATAGGAGGTCAGTTCAAATTATGCTATAAGTAACTAGCTTTCGTCCTGAAAAGTCACATCCTCAATTGCTAGGTACTTCCTTAGGTTTTCCTTTTTTCCTATTTGTTGAAAAGAGACTTGTCTTGGTCTTGGTCTGAAGATTAGTACTACAAAAATAAAAGTTAATTTAAACTTAAAAAATCATTATTAATGGCTAGTAACCAAATAAGTAATGTATACCATTTAGCATTTTAGCCTAATTTTCCTATTATTAGATGTAGACATGTGACCACACCTGTAAATGCCAATTACATCACTTTAGTTCCCCTTGTATAAACTCAATGAAGTCAGGGGAATCTGCCTATTAAATTGGCAGGCTTTAAATAAGAGCATTATAAGTAAATGTATCAGTTAAGTTCTATAACCTACTTTCATATATAACAATCAAATTACAATGTTTTCCAAATAAAGCTTAACTGATATGAATATGCCTAAATACTTAATCAGAAGGACTGTGATTCCCTAATGACAGTTATAACACTTTAATTGCTGTGTCCATTTCCACTGGACGATGTATACTGTTTTGTTCATTATGAATATGTCTCTGGTAGAAATACATGCAAACTGAAATGAGTTTCAATTTAAATACATCAACATCACTCTCTTCTGATCTCATTTTCAGTGTTCCATAAGCCATAAAGCAAAATACGTGGACCAGTGTTTTTATAAACTTTTACACTAAGACTTTGTGTTTGCAAAAGGTCAATTAAAAAGTGAGAAGTTGATGGAAATAATCTGTTGCAAGATGTTTGATTTAATTTCTTCTGACAAATTTCTAGGAGTTCTGTGTCCCGTATCTATTACACAAAGACTGAAAGTCAGACAGATGTATTACTTTTTTGTTTGCAAGTAAATCTCTCCTGTATGTACTCATTTAAAGTGTAACAGGTCTTTCATATGTAAACTTTATTCCATTCCCTGTTGATGGTCAAATTTACAAAAATCGCATCTTTTTGGCAGTAATGGAAACTTTAGTGCTATTATTTGATGTTCCGTTCTTCACAGGACCCCAATACCATATTACAAGAAAATGTTATCTTCTCTACAACTCTGAGGAGAATAGCACTAGTAAATAATTTGAACCGATTACCTATTCCCCAATAGCTGGAAGTGGACTGGGTTCCTTATGATTGACTGAAAGATTCTCTCATTTCAGGAAACATACTGCTTAGATGTTCTGATGCTTTTCTACTTATTGTTAACTAAATAATGCAAATCATGCAACTTTATGTTATACTGGAAGTATACTTAGTCTGAATAGGTGGCTTTAACATCATGGAACCTGCCCTGCAGCTCCACACAGCCTAGGGAAAATTTTTAACTAAGGCATCCAGATTAGAGGAAGCTTTGATCATTTTGGTTTAGTTTTTATCCACACATATTCAAACATAAAAAAGTAATGTGTGCACAAATACATGGATGAACACAGGGATTGCCTTGTTTCTCTTTAAAGTGTTGTTTGGGTTTTTTCTTTGTTGTTGATAAGGGATCTAATAAAAGCTTAGCAGAAATTTCTTGTTTTCAGTGTTCTAAGTATGTGAGTGCATGAATTCACTGCAAAGTTTTTTATGATCTAAAACACGCAGTATGTTTACTACTGTGCTTTGAGGCTTAGGCAACAGCTGGGAACTTCTGTCATTTATTCTGTTTTTCTTCACTTGACATCATTGTCGGAAGTTAGGAGATTGAATTTGTTGCTAAATATAGTACTAACATATTGAATGCTCTGAAATGAGATTTCATAAACAGAAATCATGTCTTTTGTTTATATTATATATTTTATGATTTTCTTCTTCAGAGAGAACTGAAGAACTTCACAAAAATTGTCCATATTTTTAGCCAAGCTTATCTGAAAATGCCTGAAATTGAAACACAATCTATATAAGGTCATTGTCTGTTTTATTTTCTATCTCCAAGTGTCCAGTCAGTTACTCACAAGGTATAATTGTATGACTTATGGAGAAAAACCAATTTATCTTTGGTTATAAAAAATAGTTCATCATTTGGTGCACAGTTTATACTGACACTTTACATTTCAATTTTACTGATGTTACTTCCTTCATGGATTATTTGGGTATACAAGATTGTAATTTGTACATAATAACATTGAGAATTAAATACTCTAATACAAAATAATATTAAAAGTAAATGCAATTTTTGTTCCAAACTTTCTCTGACAAAATACGAAAAGTAAACAGTAGTCAGTTTTGTGAATATTTATGAATTTGACCAAACTTACAATTTTGGAAAAAAGGAATAAAAATAGTTTGATAGTTTCAAAATTAAAGTTTATAATTTCTCAGTTTGAAGTGACTTTTATTTCACGATTTTTGTTAATTTTATTAATTTTAACTAAATCCACTGAGAACTCAAAATTTTGTTGACTATTTCAGTTTGTCCACACGAGATGTCAAAGAACTACACATACTTTTTTCAGGTTTTTTATTTAGTAGTTTTTAAAGCATTTTCACATTATTTCTAAATTTCTAAAAGACCCCACATTAAAAATGTTACTCAGCTCCATTATACTTATTTCCATATAAATTTTGTTTCACTAGTAAACTTCTTATTCACAGAAGTTACTATCTGAGGATCTGATTCACTGGACTTTTCTGCAAAGCAGAACATGTACTGACTTCAGCTGAGAGCTATGTGTGAACTGTTTGAAGGCAAGGCCTGGTGATAGACATTTCACCATGCAAGACAGTGTACTTGGAAGGATGCAAAATTGTATTTGGTGTTGGTATGTGGGACGAAAAAAATCTCTGAGAGAACTTCTGGAAGTAATCAGTTTGAAAAGGGATTTGAGAACTTTTAGTTACATTTTACAATGAAATCTTGCCAAAGTCATCTGCGGAAAATCAAATTTTATCATAAAAGAGCAGGAAGGAGGATAGTATTCTAAACATCTTGTTATTGCTGTTATTATCTAAGTCCAGTGTTCGAAAAAATCCAAGTTGACTGAGCATAAAAGGTTGTCTGCCTTCCACCATCATTACAGCTATTATTTTGTCAGTAGATTTTAGAGGTTTTTCAGTGCCCATAACAATCTGTTACATATTTAGTCAATAAAATAAACAACAGACAATTAAGCTTGTTAGTGTCGGCGTGATATCAGAGTGATTAAATACCATATAATTTTCCGTAGACTACACACACTTGATTCAGTAGATTCAGTAGATTTTCACACTTGAAATTTATATTTTGCTCTTCCTGTTTTTGGCTTGTAATGAACTGCAGATGGCTAGCCACATTTTCCTACACCTCTTGGATATGTATCTTTCCCAACTGCTATTTAAAAATATGTAGCAAGTACTTTTGTACCCCACCTTTCATTGGGCTGTCACATTTTACACTGTTATCCACTGAGACAGCTTCTGAAAGAGACAGTTTTTGCTCTCCCCGGCCCAGCACAGCTGCACCTTTTGCACCCACATGCACATCTACCCAACCATGCAGTGAACTGGATCAGGCAACTGATGCAAGTTAAAACCGACATATTTGGAGGATTTATTTTAGATAATTTTGTTAATTTTCAGATTCAGCTCTCTGCCTGGCTGCACAAGCTCTGAGGGGGAAAAAAAAAAAAAAAAAAAAGGAAAAATCAGGGACAAGGCAGAGACAAGGTGGCATCTTTTAGTAGCTGTACAAGATGATGATGATGATGGTGACAGTGATGATGATGATGATTACAGTGTTTGTGGTACCAGTATCAGTGTGAAGATCTACAAGGTCTATGCTAATTGCACCTCCTTTCCTCTTGTGTTTTACCAAATAGATAATTATATCAATTTGTGTAGGGTCAGTGAGCTGCAAAACCAACAGAAAGTAGGTGGAGCATGTGATTGAAAGCAGAGAGGAAGGGTTGGGGAGGGAACAAGGATTCTGAATGCTCAGTAATCATAATATAGAGACATAATTAGTACAATTATTTATAAAGAACAGATAACAGTCTCTTAAAGAGCTATTTTAAAACGTCTTTTCATTTCACAAAATGGCCAATATCTTTGCTTTATACAAACATGTGACTGATGATAGGCATATCTGTAGTCACTATAGTTACACAATGTCTTTCTATATGACTTTTAATTGCATATATTAACAGGCATTAGATGCAAATGAATAAACAAATCATCTGTTAACAGTGATTAATTTCTAGTGCAGAAGTTTGGTGAATTTCTAAAGAAAAAATAAATAATTCATCAGTTCCTTGCCATTTACAGCTTTAGACATTTTGACAGAATGAACTTTTATACTTTGTGTTTGTTTAAGAGTTTTATTGAATTCATACATACAGGTTACATACAGAATCCTGTTGAAGATAACCTTCTGCTTTGGGGATGCCATTTCTCTGAGAAATGGGTGATACATAATAATTATAGAAAGCAGAATAGACTGCAAGATATAGGTTCTGTTATCATAAACACCAGCACAATCATGAGCCTTTGTATATTTGAGATTAGAACTGGTCCAGTTTTAGGGTAAAAAGTGCAATAAATCAGTTTTAAAAGTGTCAGGCCAAATTATCTCTGCCAACGATTAAACACCATTTACCTTGTGAATAAACAGAAAAATAAATACAATATTTATTCTATACAGCATCATTTGAAACTCCATACAAAGGAAAAAGAACTAGCAATATGTTTGAAAGTGCTAGCAGTCTTGGAAGAGAAAAAGAATGTGACAGAGAAGGAAAGATAAAGCTTCATAGGATGATACCTTTTTTTTTTTTTTTTTTTTTTTTTTCTGATAAACCATCACAACAGGTACTTTGTAGGGTTAGATTTAGCTGAAATTCTGCATATGGGGCTTACCCATCAATCTTTCCTGCACATTTTCAGGTTAAGCAGCTGAGAGTTTGAGAATATTTATTACAAGTTGAATCGTTTTCTGCTTTACTTTTTGATCTGGAGCTCAAGTCATTCACCTTACATCTAATGTAGTTTTCCTCCCTGGCTTCAGTCTGGAGTGGCTATTTAATTTCCACATTGCAGGCACAGAAGAGAACTTCACTCAGTAGTGTCATGGCAGGGAAGAACTACAGAGATCCAGAAAGGATCAAGGCACTGGTTTCTATATGTTGAAATCTCATGCTTTCCCAGGCTTCATGATATGGGGGACTTCCTGGCATCTGGAAGCCCAGCCCTGGTGGCCACTGTTCAAGGGACAAGATATTCCAATTCCAATCTATAAAGAAGTTGAGGGCTACATAAAAAAAGAAAAATTTCCATATTGACCTTTATCACGGCTTTGACTGTAAAATCATTGCCAAACCCCTACCAAGGCTTAGAAGCATCTGGGATGGAAGTATAACATGAGACCCAGGGGCAAGACAGATGCATGGATAGTATCACTCACCTCATTTCAGCAGTCAGGCTGATGTATCATGTGCCTGATGCAGACAGGCAGATTGTGCCTTCTTTCACTCTCCCTCCCCTTCTTTATTTTTTCCTAGCGGGACTGGCTGATCCTATAAGTCAATGGCAGATTAACGAGTGCCTTAATTTTAAGCTACACTAGGCTTTTAGAATGGTTTATTGTAAATCAATTTGCATTTTGATAGTATGTGCTGTGCTGTCTTTTTTTTTTCTCTGGACTTGTGTGACTCATTTCTTTCTCTCCCTGCAGTTATACTCCTCTGGATGGATAGGCAGCCTTCTTGGAAGGCATGAGCCCTCAGGGACTCACAGCTACATAGGCGCAAAGATAGAAGAAGTAAGCAGTCACAGAGAAGTGCTGGCCACTTGTCTTGAGGGTTTTCTGATTTGGCATGTTGCCGTTCAAGCAACATTTGTAATATCAGACTGCTCTGAAATACCCCTCCAATCTGACTGGGTCAACCTCTGGGTGCAGTGGGGAGGCCAAAATACTATTTGCCTTTCCCCCTTGCAAAGTTTTGAGGGTTTGGAGGGAGGGTCCATCTTGCATTACACGTGGGAGGGGATTCAAGTGTCTTCACATCATCTACCTGTGTACTTTCATTTAAAAACAAAAACAAACCAACCAACCAACCAACCTTTTATTTGGGGGATGTAGGGGCCTGTTTTATTAACCTGGTTTTGTTGCCTGTTTTCTTTTGTGTGTGTGTGTGTGTATGGGAAAAGCAGAGCGGATTTCCTGTTCCAGGGAAACATAGCAGAGGATAAAGTTTCAGAGCCATTGATGTCAGCTGCAGTAGTGCTGCCGCCAGACGAGCTATGCACATGCATATGATTCATGGTGTCATTCATTTATCTTCCTTCCTGAGTACCAGGGAGCTGTCAACAGTTGCCCCAGGCTTTATGAAGTCGAACTAGATATTTTTATTTTGTGTACATGGTATGGTTCTCCAGACTCCTCTCAGAAATAAAGCAAGGTACAATAAACCATGATAATCCTCATGATTTTAGGGATGTAGTCATGATAAAAGTCCCTGAGCATCCTTCAGCATTTAGACAGTTGCTTGAAGGTATATATCCATCTTCAGCTTCACGGGAGTTCAATTTTGGCTGAAAACTGCAGGTATCCAGACATGGGCTTACGTCCCAAAACAGTAGGAAGGTACAGTTCACAGTGAACACTGGCACTCTGATTACATAGAGGATGATGTTTTTTGAGGCAAATGAAAGCTGTTATGCCTCTGTTGGAAGACCTGAGAGCTGAAGGAATATAGATGTCTTGAATCTGGTTGCGGATTGTGTCCATGATTACCCTATTGACTACTTAGAGTTGAGGAGTTCAGCTTGAGTGAAGGCTTGCCTGGCAATTTGGATGTGATTGATGCAAACCATATAAGTCTAACTACATGAAAAACAACATTTTTAGACTTTTATTACCACCACGCCCAGATTCAATTTGGTCATCTCAGAAGGCTGGCGCTGCCCATTAAGAATCTAATTCTGATAGGTTGCAACAGTGGGAACATTTTCTCAACAGGCATGGGTTCTTAGAAAGTGGATGTTAATGCCAAACAGTGTGTATTGGCTCCTAGAAAGGACCTCAAATGTTGTCATTCCTGATATAAAGCCTTGCAATTGCTACTATTATTATTCTATTTGTAATTATTATTCTCTTGTGACAAATCTCCTGTCAAGAACTCCTGTCAGCCCCTACCATGACTTCCTGACAGGGAGGGTAGTACTCAGCTGTGCAAAAGGGAAACTCTGCTCTCTCTTGGAGAAGGCTTGGGTTGTACCAATCATGGGTTGAGGGGATAGATGTGTGGTAGCCCAGTGGAGGTGGGAGGCTAAACATCAAGTTCTAGCATGTTTTGGGAAGATAATGATGTGTGAAAATAGGATGGATGATGTGGAGTTCTAGATGGAGCTCAGATGTGATTTTGAAAGGAAAAGTGAAGGTTAAGTATTTCAGAAGGTAAAAACTAGGTTGTAGCCTCACATTGCCTAATATTGGCCCTGATTGCTATGGTCATTTTTCCATTTTTGTGGCCCAGAGTACTTTTTCTGCAGGAGGCTATGATTATATATCAGCAGGAGAGAATAAAACTTTTCCTTTTCTCTAGACCACAGAAGGAAGGGAAAAAAAAATCAGATTTACCTCTGTAGACTCATGTCACTTTATCCAAATGGGAACTATTTTAGACAGAAAATGTTTATTTTTAGAAGCAGGGTTTTAAAAACTCTTTTGTGATAAAAAACCAAACTGTATCAATAAAAAAGTTACTCACTTCAAACATAAATCATTTTAAGATCATTATTTGTTTTTTACAAACCATTGTAGCTCTGTTGTATTTCTTTAAAATGATTACATGCCTTTTTTTTTTTTTTTCTAATCAGATCTTTAGTTTCATTTTACTTCATATTGAGAGGATGCAATCAAACATATAATACACAGTCTCAGATTCATGTTAATAATGATCTAGCGAATTGAAGCATTTTACTCTGTTATTCAGTTCTGTTTTGTGATTAAATTGTAAAGCCTTATTTGAAATGATAATAATTTCAAAGCTTTCTTCAGGATTTATGTCTTTGCCAGTAATCTTGACTTGATGAATTGATAATCAGTGCTTAAAACAAATATCCTGAGCTCTAAGATTATTTAAAGCTATTTATATATGTCTATTCATTTAATTTTATGCACAGTGAACTGATAAGAAAGGTGTGCACAGAACATCAGAAAAAACAAAAAAAACCAAACAAAAAACCAAACAAACAAAAAAACAAAACCCCGAGAATAAGTAAGAGGAACTGAGAGGGGTAAGCCTGACTTCAATTTAGTGAATAACAATCTTGGGAGAAAATATGTTCCTCTGCAGTTTTGGTAATGTGAATGGGAGTTATTTGCATGTATTAGGAGGCCTGTTTTCCCCAAAGAGATCATATACTTTGTATCAGTTTTTGCTTAAATAGGCATCTTAGAATCGTTCCTTCTCCTTATTTAGATATGGAAAGTCAGAGAGGAGAATTAATTTCAGATGGCTTTAAGCAAATGTTAGAAAGGTTAACATTCACAGACTTCCAAATATCTTTTGGGCAGCTGACATTTTCAAATACTAAGCTTTTTCCTTTAGCTGAATTACAGTGCTGGGCAGGAAGCAATGAATGTGTGAAATGAAATATGCCATTCAAATACAGAAAAGAAGGGAAAAACTGCTTACAACTATTACAGAGAATAAAAGGTAAAATTGACAGCCTCTGCTACAAGCTGAGTGTTCTGTTTGAGGCATTTCACGTGGACTTGATATATTTTATGTATGAGAAATGCTTGGAAACTTTTTTCTCTCACCAAAATATCTCCAAGAGTAATTTATTTTCAGATGAGGAAATTTACTATTCCAATGAGAGAAAGATGTGGCTTAAGATTCCAGAAAACCACATTGCATGTTGAATTTGAACAGCAGGCAGTGTTACTAACTGGACTAACATGTCTGAGTACTACTTTGGGTTCAAGATGGAGACAATCTGTTGATCTTTTTTTCTTTAAAACAGATATGCCTGTAGCATAGAATGCTTTGGCTTGGAAGGAATCCCCAGAGCCCATCTAGT
>KL265488.1:563-13234 GCA_000699545.1 Podiceps cristatus
AGTTCATTCGCAAGAGATGCCTTCTCCTCGGTGGGTGTCCTGGAGCTCCCCGGCTCCCACCTCGCAGCCGCCGCCACGCTCCCATGACCTCATTCAAACCCGACGGTCCCCATGCTGTACTTCTGCAGAGACGACATTGTAAGGAGCCTCTGTGCTGCCGTCTCCATGGGGTGGAAGCCGTGCTTGCCTGCCCTGCGTGTGGTGCTGCTGCCGGCCGGCTCGTGAGCAGGGGCAGTGCCAGGGCTCTGCTCTCACAAAGGCATTTGGCTCCTACATCCCAGGCAGCCACGGTGGACAATTAAGGCAACATTATGCCTACCGTGGCAGCTACAGGTCTGGTTTCCAGCATGCCATGCTATCTGGGGTTTGCCGAAGCAGCGTGATAAGGATGTAGGGCTGCAAAGAAGAATTCACAAAAGAAGAATAATTTGGCTGGAAAAGCCTTACCTTATTTCTAAAAGAGCTCAACTATGGGATTTCTACGCAGTGAAAACCATCACTCTGCTTTTATTCTAAACACAGTTTGGAGTGCTCCTTTGTTTTTTAGAATTGACTCATAAAGACTACAGGAGGCCACCAATTAGTGAAATAAACCTCTAATCCTCAGTGCAGTGCCTGCTATAGGACTGCTGTTTAACAGCCTTCTTGCTAATCAATTCTCTTTAGTCAGCTAAATGCCATAGATGCTATGTAAATAAATGCAAGTTTAAGAGTGTTCTTCAGTGAGTGGTTAAAGCTATGTTCCTTCTACTCTGCCATAAAATCAGCATGCATGTTAACAGATACCTACTCCACCTTGTACAAATGACTTTCCTTGTTCATTTGATTGCTGCAGCTTAGGAAAAACAGAAGCAGGGAATAGCAATAAACTGCCCGTTCTTCTTGGGCAACATTTTATAAATCTGGTACCTCAATGGAAGCCCAGGCATTGAACAAAGATGCATTTTTTAGAGTCATAATAATGTCCACGATTTAGGTTGTTATTTTACTTCCATTGTAAATTTTAAGCCAGACTGCTGTCCTTCAGCTTTCTGGATAAAAGGGCTGCTCCTCATAGCCTTCTTCATGTGGAACATTCATCCAGAAGAAATTTGTTTCCTTACAATTTGGTATATTAGTGAAATACATAAGTGTAGTTTGAAATGAAAACCACATTGTCTTTAATGAAACTGGATTTTCACCCGTTTGCTGTGTCAGTGAGCAACACATTTTGAACAACAAAAACTTCTTCCTAAGCAGAGTAGAAGCAAGCTGGACAACAGTGTGTATTTGTCATTTCTCTTCTGTGCTGTCCTGAGGCAAAAGCAGTGATGCTCAGGGAGGGATAATCAAACGCCCAATCGTTTGAATACTACATCCCAGTATCCTTTAATGCAGAGATCAGTGGATTAACGCCAGGAGAAAATGAAGACACGAGGGGATGAAATGACTTGCCCTGAATTATCCAGCAGAACTTTAAATAAAACACAGGTCTTCTGTGTTCATGGCATTGAGCAGACATTTAGAACCATGTAAATAAGATGGCCTGCTGTGTCCTGCAGGTTTCACTTAGTTGCTCATGTAACATTCTCAGTCTGTCTTTATACTAACGTTGGATAATAAATCTTGAATAAATTAAATATTTTGTTTGAGTGTCTAGCATTTCAGAATTTTCAAAAACTCCAGCGTTCCATTTTCTTGCCTGTGAAAAAAAAGCCTTTCCTTTTTCTTTTTTTTTTTAATACAGATTTTGTTCATAATTTTTTATGATGTTGTGTGATACTTATCATGGGTGACTTCAAACACTCATTCTTTTTACAGATAAATGATCTCCATTATACAAATTTCTCCTGTATAATGGGAACTTATTAATCTAGCAACGTCTTATACATTAATAGTAACTGATTTCCACATATGTTATTTATCAATAGTTTATCACATAGCACAGGTGACAAGCTTTTCACTGATTAAAATGGTGAGTCAACTAAGGTAAACTATACTGACAGACCATATGCAGCTGAGATAGGACTGTTGAAACCTAAGAATTTGATAAAACAGAAACAAGCATACCACATTTTTTACTCTCTAAATGTTACCAATTTAGGAGCCATTGCTTATTTCCTCCTATGCAGACATACACACAAAATTTTCAGCATTTTATTAAGTATGGAAAATCGAACCTATTGACATACTGCATATGTAAAGCAATCCTGAAATCTTTAGTTTAATTAATAGTTAAATTATTTCAGAATATGTTTATAAGAGGCAAAATTGTCTAAAGAGGAATCTTTCTGAACTCAGTAACAGAAGGAGGTAGTCACTGACCCTGGAAATTCAGCCCAGTGCAAACTAGAGGACAAAAGACCACTTATGTGAAAAACTAGAATTGAAGAGCAGTCAGTGAATCCTGGTGAAATTCCATGATAGCAAAATATAACAATTTCTTCAGAGAATATTTGATAAGAGGTTTTGGGGTTTTTTTGGTGTTTTGGTTTTTGTTTTTTTTTTTTTTAAGATTATTTCAATTTTATTTTTAGTACGATAGGCTCAGAAATTTGATTTTCAGTTTTCTTAACTTCTCGAGACCCTATCCATTTAAAAAAACATTGGGGGCTTTCTGTCTACCTTGCAATGGACTGAAGATATACATGTTTAGAGTAAAACAGCTTTAAAATATGTAGCATATTTTCCTGCCAAAGATCTTTGTCTGCTGTTACTAGGGCTAGTGGTTAGTCATAATATATCATACAAGTTGTCATAGGGAAAGTGCAAGGCAAGCATCATGAGTGTGTAGTAAAAAACATGGATCATTTCATTTAAATACAGAATTTTTTTATTTTTAAATACACCTACTGAAAAAAAATAACAATTTTGTTAACTGTTTATCTTTAATTCAATGGCAGCAACAGCACAGAACCATTATCACTCCCTCTTTGTTTCTGCTGCCCTGCCTGTTCGGAGGGAATTGAGTGTGTAGTTTTGTGGGGTTGGGGGTTTCTGCCTGTGGTCCACAGACTTCTGAGGTCACAGATGACTTCAACGGGGGCTGCCGGGAGTCGAGCCAGCCAGGCAAGCCCCTGGTCAGTGCGATAAAGCTCATCTTACTAGCCTTCAGACCTCCAACAGAAAACTGTAGGGATCTGTGATGAGACAAGCTGGAAATCATTGCTATTACAGATTTTCACAAAGGCTGCCTTGTCCTTAGAGGAAATAAAGTCTCTGGGCTCCCTCTGTGATCACGGCTGAGATAAAGACGTCCTCAGTCACTCACCCAGAGAAATCCATCTCCCTCCACTGATCAGTGGGATCCTCAGTTGACAGGATCAGCCCTGGTGGATGAACCTCCAGGAGCTAAAATTTGCCTCTATGAATTTTTACCCTTGTTAAGCTCCCCTCATCCAAACCAGAGGCGTCACAGAAACAGTGGGGAAGCCTTCACATTAAAAACAGCTCTGCCAAGCCAGGGCTCACCTTCCCCTGAAAAGTAAGGTCCTGCTTCCTCTCCCCTATTCTCTTTCCCCAGCTGCAGGTACCCTCCTCCCTTCTTATATTGGCTTTGGCAATTGTGTGGCCTCAGGGTGAGTCAGCTCAGTTGACGGGTTGACATATCTGGCAGCAAACTGTTCTGTTATTTGCATATTTATTTATGTGCAGTGTTAAATTTCCACTGGGTCAATTCTCTGAATTGATTTGCCCCAGGGCTATCTGATTGCTAGAGCTGTCCCAAGGGGACCGGGGCAGGAGCGTGTGACTGTGGGAGGAGAGGGGATGAAGAGCAGAACTTCCTCCCTCTTCCTTGTCAGGACTCAGCAAGATGTGAAACCATAACCAGAAGGTGAAGCTCAGTGGCAGCTTGATGTCCTGCCTGCTCCCGTCATGCGCTCCTGTCCTGTCCTCGCACCAGCTCCGGGGCTCAGCTGCATGGGCAGGGAGCCAGATGCAGGAGCTGACTTTGCAGAAAGCTCAATGCTTCCTTGCAGTCCTTGTTTTCCGCTGCATTGGCAGAAATGCATTTCCCTACTTGCTGCACAGACAGGCAAGAGCCCACCGGGCAGAAGGGAGCAGGCAGGGAAGGAGCATGGGACAACGGAGTAGATAGACAGGGTGTAGATGGCCTTGAGCTACTTTGGAAGTGCCTCGGAAATATCCAAAGGAAATCTTGAGCTCTAGCTGCGAGATCGCATCCTTGAGAGCCCCCCTGGAAGTGTTCACAGTGTGTCTCTTCCCACATCATTCTCTACATCATTCTCCTCTTAAGAAACAAAAGTCTTCTTGTGGCAAAAGCTGTGAATTGACTTTAAAACACATGAAGTCAGCTGAAAACAAAATGTATGTGACAGCTATCACAAAACCTCAGCTTTACCACTGATGGCAGCCTAGATGTGGAAACAGTGCTGAAAAAGTCAGACGCACTGCAGTGGAAGCCGTCAAACCCTGACATGATGGGAGGTATCCTTTCTGTACGTACACACAGGCATCCCAGCAGCCAGAACTGTCTTTCCGCATCTGGCCTATGAAAACTTACTTCTTATGCTACACCTATCAATTCAGTTTTGTTTTCTAGTGTGAGCATTTGGGTTTACTAAACCACAGCTGTGAGATACCTCTGACAGGGAATCCGCAAAAACAAACCCCCCAGTTTGATGAATATTCTCAAAACTAAGCAAATTCAGGCTTCTGTACACTGGTTATCACACAGGCTTTCAAAAGATGTAAAGGACTGGCAAAAGAGAACAGTAAGTTTAATTAAAAAAATAAAAAAGCAACTATGAGAGCAACTATGGCAGTAACTGAGAACACCTAAAAATATGAAGATTATCTGCATTCTTGAGATATGAAGGATTAGCTGTTACAGGCCTGATTTATCACTGTATTATACCAATTTTATGCTAGTGTAAAAAACGGGATGATAGAGCTGTGTTGAATATCACTAAGTATGCATCCCTTCAGTTCTGTCGTACACTCTCACAGGCATAAAATCAACTAATAGTTGAGCAAATCAAAGAAAAATCTACTAAAAATGAAATGGTAGAAATGTCAGGTGCAGGGAAAGACAATCGTTATACTTCTTGATCAATGCAGTTTTACTGCAGTGATCTGGCCTGGGGGGCAACAGAAATTTATTGAAAAGCTAGTTTTCAGTAAGATGAAGACCTCTTGCACAGCAGCACTAAGATGTCTTTAGTAAGTAAGTAAACCAGGCTGCAAGTTTCTTAAATACTGTGGAGTTAAATATACACCTTGTGTATTTGACTGTCTCCATCTTACCACGTTTTTTTAACACTTGCAGCTCTTCAAACCCTGTTCTGTTATTATTGAGCTTGTTGTACAGTACTTTATTGGTTTACGAGGTCCTTTGATTCACAGTGACTTGCTCACAGAATATGATTATATTCAAGAGAAACAAGCGTTTGACCCTCTCTGTAACAGCAGCACATTCTGAGTGAATATTATGCCACTTGTTGCAAAATTTATGTTCTTCACAATGCATACGTTTCATGTCGTGCGAATTCATATTTCTTCTTTAAAATTACACATGAGGCTTTCTCAAGTGCAAAAAGCATTAGGAAGTGCACTAGAAAATACTCTGAAGTTCTGGAAATGCCAAGGAACCTCATTTCTAAGCATGTTTATTTGAACAGAAACGTCAATATGCAGAGTGATTGCTAGGCTAGAACAATGCAGAAAAAGAACTTGAAAAGGGGCCAGCGTGGCTGGGATTAGCGTATTGTGAGAAAAGTACACCTTGCATGGTAGCAGGACACTCGAATAATGCAGTAACAAATGGCTTCATTTAATTACATCTATGATCGGTTACTTTTAGCTATTTAAAGTATTGCAAATGTATTCCTTATGTGATTGTTTCAAATAAATATTCGGCTTGCATTCAGTCAGTAATAATCAGTGGTAATGTTACTTTTACAGTAAATTTACATGAAGTTTATCAGCAACTGCACAGTGGGACATAAAGATATCTATTTGGCATTTCCAAGTTCTATGAGTTTTCTCCAGAAGAAACTTCTGAGAAGCCTATTTACCCATGTAGATATCTGTATAGACTCATTTACTGTAAGTGAAAGCAGATTTGTGTCATCTGTTGCGTTTATTTTCCTTGACTATAGATTGTTTGCCCTTTGATTGCTGCTAATGCTCTGTGCAGCCATTTGTTTTCCTGCAGAGTTAATGGTATTAGAGGAGAAGGTAATACATTCTTTTTAGGGTGAATTCATTATAAAAGTATTTTTGTTTAAAAAGGAAGAAAACCCCAAACAAACAGGTTACCTGTTCTCTCACCTGTCCACTTTAGGAGTGTGCACAAACACAGACACCTGGGCCATGGAGTTTATTACAGATTAAGGGAGAAGATTTTTGTGAGGAGCCCTCTGTTAAATTATTGGCAACTAGTTATTGGCACTTGTCCCTCAGGACACATAACACTTGCATTTCTACTGGCAAAAGCTGGAGGGAACCTGGTCTAAATTTATCTACTATTTATCCTGAAAAGTTTTAATAAAGGCTTAATTGCAAAGTGTTTTCCAAGTAATGACTTGTGGCTGGTGAACGTATCCCAGTCCAGGGAAAATAACTGTTCTGCTGCATATTTCAGACTCTTTGGGATTAGGAACGTGGCTGGAGGGATTTGTGAAAAGAAGTGTAAATAAACACATCAAGATGTGATCATTTGGAGATTGCTTCTCATAATTGCTCTTTCCCCCCATTTCCCCTTATTCTTCCCCGTTGTGCAGCCCTGACTGTCTTCCTTTGTGAAAGCGGGGCGGGCTGGGGAACTGGTGTGGAGACCAGACCCGGGGGCTGGCTGCTGGCTCACCCATGGTTGGGACAGGCTGGTCCCACCCCGATCTGTTCAAAGGCCTCCAGCCTTCCTGGAGAACCCTCCAAACACACCTTCTCAGGCGACAGCAAAACATGAAGGCTCGGGGTTTCGTTGTTGGTGTTAGCCAAAGAGAGATGCCGAACCTGCAGCAGGCAAGGGCTTTGTCACCCTGCAGCGCTGCTCTGGCGATGATCTTCCTTCCTTTGCTTTCTGTGGAGGGCTTTGTTGACAATAGACTTTTCTCCACCTGAAAAATGGAAGCAGCTTTGCTATTCATCTTTCCCACCAGAGCTTTTCAATAGCAGGTGTGCCACAGCAGCACGGGAGAGCTTGAAGAGTCCACTGCTCTCACACCACAGAGCCACAGCGAGGCATGTGGGCTTGAAGAGCCTTTCAAGAGACTCTTGAACCTGAACTTGGTTGCCTCTGCATCTGTTTTGAATGCAAGTAAAGAGCCAATCGGTCCTAATGAAACTGGTATTGCAGCAAAGGGAATTTAAATCCCAAGCATGTTTTGCTTCAAGACTATTCAGACTTTTCCATTTGGTCATTGGTCTGTCTTTTTATTCCTGCACTGTTGTAGGAATGTGAATTAGGACTAACAAGGAACAAAATGGCTTCTGTTCCTAAGTAGATGCTTAAGTTATGGCCATCAGATGTAAGTTTTAATTATCATTGAGGGAACTGAATACTAACATTTATTCTTTTGATTCAGACTGTAATTGTCTCAATTTACACCTTTATGGTCATTGCTTGTTTTCACGGGCAGATTTTGTGCAGTCCCCCATACCGTGTTAAAAAAGAATTGGAAATTACTAGCACCATAATTAGGACTGAAACTAGAAACAGCTCTTCCTAATAATTGCAGATGTGATGAGTAATTGTAATTTATGTTGGCTTTCTATGTCGCCATGAGTTTTACAAAAAGCAAACAAACGAAACCAGGTCGACAACCCCATACTTCCTTTTTGCCAAACCTGTCCCCTCCCCTCCTGCTTTCTGTGAGCTGTGGCCACGCTATGGGAAAGCTGTGGGCTGAGCATATCTGTCTATCAGGTGTTATTGCATCTCTCCCGAGCATAATGTGGGCATGAACTACACTGGAGCTCATCCACCTTACCCCCTCCTCCCTCTGTGCCGCATCCTCAAGCAACGTCCTGACTCAAGAGGAAAACTGCATGTACACGGAAATGAAGTGGTGCCTCTCCTTCTAGTGGGGCTGAGCTCTTTGCTTTTATTCCTCTTTGTTTCATAGAAGGAGAGAAACCTGCAAAGCAAATGAACTCAGCTTTTAAAACTGTGTTTTAAAGCAAGGCTGAAAGGTGCGGCTGACTTCTGCGGAAGAGCAAGGGAAGAGAGCTCTGGCCACTTTCTCCTCCGGCCTTCTCCTGTCCTGCAACCGTGGCTCTGCCTGTTGCTGCCTCCCCCAGGCACCGCCAGCCTGGCTGCCTGCAGCCCCCTGGTTCGGGGGGGAGAGGAGCCCTGCACTCCTGCTCTGCAGCTCGCAAGGGTCTAAGAACTGAGCTGGCAAAGTCAGAGGACCCAGTGGGTGGGGACCCACAAGGCTAAGAGCTGCAAGAAGCCAACACAGAGATTTTTGGCCCCCAAATCCTCCTCTCAAGTATGCCTGCTGGGCAAGGGTCCATTGCAACCTCTCTCATTTCAAGATACTGCAAGTACTTTAAGCAATTTTTAAAAATGAAAGGGATTTTAAATTTTTTTTTATTTGGAGGGTCTGTAAGCTTGCTTTTATTAGAGTTAATTTTTTAAAAAACTAGGTGCTTCATGTTTCAATCACTTACCATGAACCTTGAGGTATGGTGCTGCACTCAGGCAGATCTTAAGGCTTAGAGGCTTGGGACCATCTGGTAAACCATCCCTATGTTGTCACTCTGTACTTTCAGTAATGACTCAGACAGTAAAAAATTCTCACTTTTATGATTTGTCTTTCAATTTGTTTTACATTAATATCAACAGACAAATAAACCCCTGAAAGTTATTAGGTATATGAATGTACTGACTAAGTAAGATAAGAGTGCTTTTTCTCCCCCCCTGCATTTCCATGGAATAAGAAACTGGTAATATGCCTGAAAACCCTCTTATAAAATGTTGCTTCACAATCACTGACTAGAAAGATCAGAACATTTCCTGAAATGCTGTGGTTTGCATAAGGTCACAGTAAAGATCAAATGGAAAAATTGCACCATGTACAAGTTGAGATATGTGAGTCTTTTTGACCACCAAATTTGCTCTTTTGTCATTTTGAATATTTCCTGGCAAAAGAACTTAATCAAGATACGTCTACATATTTTATTATGCATATAGCTGTATTTATATACATACCCATATAGTAAGTGAAAAGATTTTGGTTGTTTCAGATGCAACTGCAAAAGTGAAGTTACTTCAGAAAATTAACCAGAAATAAAATGTTGTCATTCTTCTTTGAAAGACAAGGAAACATGAACAAAGATTAGATTTAGAAAAACAAAAATTCATCTGGAAAAACATACCACTACAGTAAGCGCTATTGTTTTAATTGCAGCGTGGTTGGACAGTCAGCTACACTACTGAGGTCTGCATGCTAATGGCTCTATACTTTTCTCAAAATTGTTAACTGAAATATATAGGAAGGTAAATGAAATAAAATAAAGGGACTATCAGAGTACCAATCCTAATAGCACGTTGGAAGCCGTAGAGCTACAATGTGTTGTTTGGCTTATAGTGTATCTGAAGTTCATCAGAAAGTTGGAAGGGGCTGCAGGAATTTATCTAATACACCTAAGAGATAACAATGTAAATCCGTTTTTGTGGCAATTAAGGTATGTGTGCTGAAAATAGAGGCAGATGCATGTTTAGATTAGTGAGTTACGCTAGGTATGATAGGTGCTGAAACTTCAAGAATTGATTGCCAAATTTGTTGTTATTCACATTCTGGGCAAATATTTGGGAATATGAGAAGAGTCATTAACATAACTTCTTTCAACACATACCAGTGTAATGATTAGCAAAACATCTGAAAACATGCTGTGCAGCCCTCTGTAGAATTGGCTGCTGACGTGACCCAGTAATTTTGTCTAACATTTTGTCATATTTTGTCTTTTGCCTCCTGGTCCTCTAGAATGATAATTTTCCAGTTTTGTTTTGTTTTGGTTTTTTTTATCCTAACCCTTTATGTTGGAGATTAAAATGAAATATATGACGGAGCCTTTAGTTCTCTGGGTCAGTAGGAATATTCACTTACTGAGAGTTAATCACACATCAAAGAGGCATTTTGAATGGTCATTTTAACCCTGCAACACTCTGGCATGTACCAAACCCCCCCTGTTTCGGCAAGGATCGATGTTATTCACAATGTTATCTTTCCCGCTTTGTTTATGGCAAGAAGCCGTGCTTGTAATTTATCATAGTTCACTTCTCAAGTTGTGTTGTCAGATAAAGCCAAACAGAGCAGACGTTGTGATGATGATGATGATGATGAACATTATTATTGATATAAATTAAAGCCTGTTTATGAGAGTGGTTACATGCATGCTTTAGTCCCATGGAACTGAAAGGACCACAGAGCTACCCATGCTTGTTTAAACGGTATTCTAAATAGGGATGAACCTGAACATACGTTTAAGTGCTTCACTGAACTGGAGCCTACTAGAGATACAGAAAGTCTCATTTGCTTCATGGGACGAACCTTTGTTCGTTCCAGCTAGACCGTGCAGGCATAAATCATGCTGAACAGTCAAAGAAGTATCTCCCTGCGTACATTCCTGGATTGCTTAAACTTAACACCTAATTACAGAGCTGGTGAACCTAGATACACTGAAGGCGGTTTGAAAGGCTGCCTGAAACATCATGGGTTGAGATGCCTTTGTCGGGAGCATTGTGCTGTGATGTGTAACGTGGGCAGATTCCTGTGGGATGTTGACAGTTTGTGGGAAATGTATGTAGGAGGAACTGGGTTACGAAGACCAGGGGTTTATTTTTTTTTTTTTTTTTTAAATATCTCTCTCATTATACTGTTTGTGGGCTTGGGGATTTTTGGGGATCTATTTTGTTTTGTTCTCTTTTTAAGGTAGAGGGAAGGAAGAGCTGCTGGTTTTGGAAAAATCTGGCCAATAGATGCAGCATGTCACGACTTGTTCCTGGAGGTTCGATACTACACTGGTTCTGTCTTCCCAAAAGGATGCTGGTTGATGCTCCTGAAAGCTCTGATGTTCCTTTTGTACTCATGGCATTTATCTGGAGTGATAATCACTTGATAAGCCATGGATTTATGTAATATATTAATTAGCTCTGCAGTGTTTCCTCCACTCTCTGCCTGCCAGTCTGTCTCTACTGAGGCTTGTTCATTTTTTTTTCCAAGCAGTTACAAATATATCTCACTTTTAATATTTTCTTTTAAATCATTTGTCAGGAAAATGTTTTTTCCCCTTCACACCATAAGTGGATTTTTTCTTCTGTGTTATTCTGGCCTGAGGCCCAGGGCAAGTGCGATTCGGGTCTTCATCGGCAATGGGTTCTCTGCATGCAGACATGCAGAGTTTAAAGTTCACTGGCTTACAGCAATGCAAGGATGGGGCCAGAAGCTTTGCCATTGGAAAAGGTTGAATCCTACCTTCATGGACAACTTGTGACTCTTGCATCTAATCTCAACAGGGCATGAGATATCGTATCTGAAGTAATAGTAATGCCATTATCTATAGCAAAACTATTTTCTTGGCACTCTCTCTCCTGTACTTCCTTTTTCCTCTCCGGAATGTATGCTGGAATTGGCATATAATATCAGACCAGGATCTGTTTAATCTAAAGATGGTGTATATAACTTCTTGAAAAATATTTCTTGAGCTTAATGAATTGGCATATTCTAATTTTCTTTATAAGCGTTCAGTCCATTTTAATCCTGAACAGAGTTCAGGACAGAGTTTCAGATAATAATTTTGTATTTTTGTTGTGTGAAAAAAATGTAATCTTTTATCACTCCTTATGGATTTTTATCATGTAGTGTTTTCACTTTCTGAATGAGAGAAATGTTGAATAGGAGCACAGGATATTTCATTTGTATTAGAGTCATCATACTGCAACCTCTAATATATTCCTTCTTATTTTGTCTTTAAATTAAATGGACCTAATCCTTTTTATCTTTTCACACAGAAAATTCTTCATTCCTTTACTTATTTTAATTTTTTTTTTTTTATCTGAATCCCTTCTGTTACTGTATTATCTCCTATGAAAGCACTGACCAAAACTGAACACAGCATCCCAGTTGGCAGTGTATTATTCATTTACCTACCACATTATGCTGTTTATAATGTATTTTCCACCCTCTGTTTTACTCCTCAAAATACATCATTTGCTGCCTTTTTTTTTTTTTTTTTTTTTTGCACAGATGACATACTCTACAGCATCTTTCCTGCAGAGCTGTCGTCAGGAGTGATCCAGCCCTTTTCCAGTGTGTTACAGTTTGTAAGTCAATAAAGTGTCTCTGACTTTCCAGCCGCTTCTACTAGTGGTCACTGCTTTTTATTTATCAGTATGTACTGGGCTGCAATTCACCTGGCCTTGTTAGGGTCCTCCCCATGGGTTTTTTTGGCCAATTGGCCAAAATTTTATATATATTGGCCAATATTTTATATATATATGTGTGTGTGTGTGCGTGCACGCATGTGTGCGTGTGTTCTGCAGAGTCTCGCACATAAGCACATAGCCCTTTCTCGGGTCCCTTCCCATCAGTAGCCCTGCTAGAAGACGAGACACCCCACCTCAGCTCCTGTCAGGCCATTTTGGCTGTTTGTTCTTCCTCTTCATTTCCCGCCTCTATACTGTGCTCCGGTTCTCAACAGAAGGAAAGGCAGCCATCCAGAGG
>KL265489.1:5726-19579 GCA_000699545.1 Podiceps cristatus
CTCATGTCTCCCTCCACATTTTGCTGCCCTGGGAAAATAATAATAAAAAAAGCTCCTTGTAGCAGCAATACAGCAATCATGCTGGGTCATGAAACTAATTATGTTTTGTGATGGTGGAAATTCTCCATTTCTGTGTGAAGGGGCACTGCTGCATGATAGATGAATGTTGGAAAGGCAGTACATTGTGCTCTTTCATCTCTGTCACTGCATATTTATTCTGACTGCTCCTAAATTATTCATTTTCTTTAAGCAATCAATATTAATAATCTGATTTGCTCCTTGGCATTTTTAGTCACACTTCTGTTTAACTGACTGTAAATAAAGGTCACTTGGAGACTTCCTGCTGCTGTTCTGAAGGTCCTTGCCTAATTAATTCCCAACACTTTTTTTCCCTGTAACTCTGATTAGCAGTTGCAATCAAGTTCAGCAATTAGCTGCCTCCTTGCACAGTGATTTGCTCACTCCACCTCGCTGTATAAAGCTACATTTGGTCTCTACTCTACAAAGGCATACGGAGGAATTTAAATTCATTTGTTTTGTGCTCCCTGACTATGCAGAACAGATCATATTTGTCACTGCTTGCACATAACCTTTGCCCATCTACATCATACCTACTAATCATCCCTGATCCCCCCAACAGACAACATAAATGTAATGAACGGCCTCACCAGCAACCCGCTTGTGATATGCTTAATATCAGCCTCTTGTATCAACAAACAGCTACAGCTCATCAAATCATTCTTAGTTATGTAAGAGCTTCTATGGTTTTGCTTACATCAAATTAATTACTTTTAAAAAAAGGGGTCTGCTTCACATGTAATGGATTTATCTGAGCCTGCTTGGGACCTAGGGACAAGCCCCAGATTTAAACATCTTTGGATGTCTGATTCCAGTTTACTAGAAGACACAGATGCTAAAGCTTGAGAAATAATAATCTCAATTAAGCTTTTTTTCTTTTTTTTTTTTTTTTTTTTTTTAATTCCTAGAACAATGGAAAAATTGTTGGAAATCTCAAATCTCGGTACTGTGTAATTATTGAGACACACTCCAGTCAGAAGGGATGTCTAATTTGCAGTTGAAAGTGCAAAGAAGAGACAGTCTCTTCAGCCGATATTCTTCAGCAAGTATGTATTTGAAAAGCAAAGAAGACATAAAGAATTGTAGTAAACATACAGAAATATCATAAGCATTTTATCATAAGACCTCCCAATTACTCTCAGTGTTCTCCATTCTTATTACTGCATCCTGGGCAACAATTCCCAGGAAATACCTTTTCATGAAGTATTTCTGAAAAAAACACCATTTTTAGTTTCAGACTTATTTATGAATTCACTGATTTAGATGTTTCCAATTCAAACAGTGATTCCATATGGAAAATTAATTCAGACAGAACTGCTTCCATTGTCTGAGCAGAAAACAAGTATGCGTGCACAAGATAAATCCCTCTTTAGCTAAAGTCTGTTTCAATGCATCCATGGTTGTTTAATGAATCTACAGGCAAATTTTAAAAAGATGATAGAACTGCACCTGTGAGAAAGTTTGTCATGTTGGTACTTGAATCCACAATGTTTTCTGTTAGCAGTAGTGTTATTTTATGCATCTCACTCCTTGAGAAGTAAGCAAAGAGTAGGACTGAGAAACACCACCAGAATGGAATAAATATCTCTGAATACGTCTTTAAAACATAGCCAGACTCCAGAGGAAGAAAACGACAGGTCTAAATTCCCACATATTGGGTATAGGGATTTAAACTGTCACCTACTTTTCATGACTCACTACAAAAATGTCTTCATATTTCATTTTGGCTTTGGACTTCTTGGAGCTTAAGGGAGTTTTGTAGTGGTGGGTTTAAGTGTCCTGAAAAAGAGACATATCAGAACATAACCTGGCTACTCTGTACTTACAGTTTACTAAGCATATAAAAGCAGTTCCTTAAACCACAGCCCATTTCTACTGCTAGCTCCTCTACTGACAGCAGCAAGCCAAAGCATGCATGCCCTGAACAAGCAAATTTTCTTTTCCCTTTCTGTTCTTGCAAGTGTGTTCATTTCATCTCACAGGGGATCTGACAGCTTTCCCCAGCTCCTAAAGCAATTCTTTAGCACTCGTTGAAAAGTGCTGTAAGCGAAAGGCAGCAAAGCTGACTGGTGTTTGCATGCAGAGACGGGCAACTGGGGCACTAAGCATAGTCAGTCTGCTTCCTCAACGTGTAACACACCAAATCAAGGCTAGAAGCAACAGTTAAGTCACTCTTGGACTTATCACTTAATGAAAATAAATACACAAAATTGGACATTTTTTGGCATGATGATATCATTGTGAATCATTATATAAAACATCTGGTGCTTTGAAATATAGGCACGTACACACAGCAAAGCACTTGTAGCTGCAGTGGTTAGGGCTGTAAAACTCACACACTCAAAACAGATCACTCATTTCTAGGGTGGCAACTTTCCCTGTTTGGTCTCATTCCAAAAGTGTGCATCTTGGAACAATTTAAAAAAATTCCTTTCAGCTATTTGAGATTTATGACAACAAAATGTATTATTCTCATTGAAGAAAAAAAAAAAAAACAACAACCCAAAACTTTTCCTGAGGAAATAAATTATGAAATCTATTAACGAGGAGTGTGTGCCTAAGGAAATATGAAAGGAATCCAAAGCTATTGTTATAGAGTCACGAATGTTTGAAGATCCATTGTGGTGAATTACTCTTCAGTCAAAAATGTAGGTGATGTACACGACTTTCTTTCACCACCTCTTTCCTGTACTTGTTCTGAAATTACATGTGCAGAGGACATGATAACTAGTTTTTGCTTGTTTAGTGTTTGTTGCATGAGGTCACGTACCATTACTGTTTTCTCTATAGAACATAAAATATCCATCAGATTTGGTGCAAAGCACTCATGGTAGAGAAACATGCTGTCTATGTAACCTTGGAAAAAAGATGTAGCTCCTCACATACGTGTAATAGCATTTTTAATTACTCATTGGGGAGGTATTATTTATGAAAGCCTTCCTGAATCTAATGCCTTGCAAGCATGTAAAGGATTAAATAGATATTTGTTGCCTTGTGCTTGGAGGAACAAAGCAAGCTGTACAGGGAGAACTTTTTTCCTCCTGGCTCAGGTCTTGCTTCCTTCCTCTGATCCCAGTGTGCACAGCAGTGGCTGAGGCTGAGGAAGCAGAGGAAAAGCAGAAGTGATGGGTGGTCTGGAAGACACTGTCTACACCATATCCTTTCTTCATAAACATAGCAGTTATTCAGGAGGATGACTCACCAGAATGGCACTTGAAATCTTTACTCTCTGTTGGGAGTTCACATCCCGTTGAGATGTGAATTGACCCTTACTTCCATTCTCCATGCACCTTGAGCACAGTTTTATACTGTTTATCGTGATTTTTTTTCTACAACGTATTCCACAACAAGACTTTATACCTACCCTCTGATACTATATGCAGTTTATGGAGCAGATGGTGCAAAAGCAACAATCTACCTACATTTGCTAAACATTCGTCCTTTCTGTTAAATCCCTGAGGAAGTTGTCTTGTCCTCTACAGAAGGAATAGCAGTTCTAATACTTTGTATGTTAGTCATTATAATGAAAGGCCTTAAATATTACATTTGAACATGGTATACGGGAGATGTTGTCTCACTGGATACCAATTTAATCCAATGATGGTGAGTAGTCATGATCATTGCTTAACTGAAACAGTATTACCATGAATTTATCTTGCAACAAATAGATTAATGGTTATTAAGATGGTACTTTAAACATGGATGATCTCTTACTAAGTTACAGAGTGAAGATGAAAGAGTATTTTTTTGTTGTTGTTAAAAAGGTTTTAGATTGTTTTGTTCTGGCAATGTTGATCAAGGGCAATTGAGTTCATGGACTACCCTGATACTTATCTTGAAAATAGAATTAAGAAGGTGTAATTACATTATTCGTAAAATGTAAAGCTTCAAAGTCCATGTACACCTTGTAATTTATTCTGATTTTCTCCCTCTCGTACCAAATTTTTCCTGTAAAAAATGCTTTTAAAAATTAAGTGCAAAAAGAAACTGTTCATGCAACATTAAATTTACATGGTGAACTACTCAGATATCAAGAAATGGTGAAGTTAAGGATGAATGCACAACTATAAGAGTGTCCTGCTCTGTGTGTGGATTATAATAGTCTTCAGTTACACAATCACACAGAACAATGTAAGTTATATGCCAGGAAAATAGACTATGAAAGTCATTGGAATTAATGTTTCTCCTACCCTGGGGTAGGAATAATATTTCATAGAATTATAGAATCATTTAGGTTGGAAAGGACCTTTAAGATCATCAAGTCCAACTGTTAACCTATCACTGCCAAGTCCAGGACTAAGCCATGTCCCTGAGCACGACATTTAAATGTCTTTTAAATGCCTCCAGGGATGGTGACACTTCCACTTCCCTGGGCAGCCTGTTCCAATGCTTGACAGTCCTTTTGGTGAAGAAATTTTTACTAATATCTAATCTAAACCTCCCCTGGCACATCTTGAGGCCATTTCTTCTGATCTTATCACTTTTCACTTGGTTGTAGCAACACCCACCTCACTACAACCTCCATTCAGGTTGTTGTAGAGAGTGAGAAGGTCTCCCCTCAGTCTCTTTTTCTCCAGGCTAAACCACCCCCAGTTCAGCCCCCCAGTGCTCCAGACCCTTCACCAGCTCCGTTGCCCGTCTCTGGACACGCTCCAGCACCTCAGTGTCTGTCTTGCAGTGAGGGGCCCAGAACTGAACACAGCACTCGAGGTGCGGCCTCACCAGTGCCCAGTACAGGGGGATGATCACTTCCCTACTCCTGCTGGCCACTCTATTCCTGATAAAAGCCAGGATGTCACTGGCCTTCATGGCCACCTGGGCACACTGCTGGCTCATATTCAGCCAGCTGTTGACCAACGCTCCCAGGTCCTGTACTGCTGGGCAACTTTCCAGCAGCTCCTGCCAGGCCTGTAGCGTTGTCTGGGGTTGTTGTGACCCAGTTGCCAGATCCAGCACTTGGCCTTGTTGAACCTTATAAAATTGGCCTCAGCCCATCGATCCAGCCTGTCCAGATCTCTCTGTAGTGCCTTCCTATCCTCAAGCAGATCAACACTCCCTCTCAACTTGAATTCATCTGCAAACTTATTGAGGGTGCACTTGGTCCCCTCATCCAGATCATTGATAAAGATATTAAACAGAAATGGCCCCAGTACGGAGTCCTTGGGAATGCCACTTACGACCGGCCACTAACTGGATTTAACTCCATTCACCACCACACTTTGGTCCCAGCCAGCCAACCATTTTTTTATCCAGCACAGAGTACACCTATCCAAGCCATGAGCAGCCAGTTTCTCCAGGAGGATGCTGTGGGAAACAGTGTCAAAGGTTTCACTGAAGTCCAGGTAGACAACATCCACAGCCTTTTCCTCATCTACTAAGTGTATCACTTTGTCACAGAAGTAGATCAGGTTAGTCAAGCAGGACCTGCCTTTCATAAATCCATGCTGACTGGGCCTGATCTCCTGGTTGTCCCATACATGCCATGTGATGGCACTCAAGATGATCCGCTCCATAACCTTCCCTGGCACCGCGGTCACAAGGAGAGGCCTGTAGTTCCACAGATCCTCCTTCTGTCCATTCTTGTAGGTGGGCATCACATTTGCTGACCGTTAGTCAAGCAGGACCTGCCTTTCATAAATCCATGCTGACTGGGCCTGATCTCCTGGTTGTCCCATACATGCCATGTGATGGCACTCAAGATGATCCGCTCCATAACCTTCCCTGGCACCGCGGTCACAAGGAGAGGCCTGTAGTTCCACAGATCCTCCTTCTGTCCATTCTTGTAGGTGGGCATCACATTTGCTGACCTCCAGTCAATTGGGATCTCCCCAGTGAGCCAGGACTGCTGAGAAATGATGGACAGTGGTTTAGAAAGTCTCTTTGGATGGGAAGTGTGATGGAAAGTTGCTTGTGCCAGCTTCTTCAGTACCCTTGGGTGGACATGTCTGGTCCCATAGACATGCGTGTCTAAGTGAGGAGGCAGGTTGCTAAATATTTCCCCTTGGATTATGGGGGCTTCATTCTGCTCCCCATCCAGCTTCCAGCTTAGGGGAATGGGTACCCAGAGAGAAACTAGTCTTACTATTAAAGACTGAGACAAAGAAGGCGTTAAGTACCTCAGACTTTTCTTCATCCTTTGTCAGTATGTTTCCCCTAACATCCAATAAAAGATAGAGACTTTGCTTAGCCCTTCTTCTGTTGTTAATGTATTTCTGGAAACATTTATTTTTTTTAATTGTCTTTTATGGCAATAGCCAGATTAAGTTCTAGTTGGGCTTTAGCACTTCTAATTTTCTCCCTGCATAATGCACAACATCTTTGTAGTCCTCCTGAGATGCCTGCCCCTACTTCCAGAGATCATAAACTCTCCTTTTTTCCCTGATTTCTCTCTTCAGACAGGCTACTCCTGCACCTTTAAGATTCCCCTCTGTAATAATATCCAGCCTGCCTGGACTCCTTTGTCCCTCAGATCTGCCTCCCAAGGGACTCTTGTCAGCCAGGCTCCTGAACAGGCCAAAGTCTGCCCTATGGAAGTCCAAGGTAGCAGTTCTGCTCACTCCCCTTATTACTTCTCCAAGAACTGAAAACTCTGCCATTTTGTGACCACTACGTTCAAGACAGCCTCCAATTGTCACATCTCCCTCTCTGTTCACAAAGAACAGGCCCAGCGTGGCACCTTCCCTAGTTGTCTGCTCACTCACCAACTGTGTCAGGAATTCATCTTCCACACACTCCAGGAACTTCCTAGACTTGTTCCTCTCCAGCTGCTTATAGAGTATTTTGTTCGTCTCTTCATCCTGGTTGGGTGGTCTATAACAGATTCCCACCATGATATCTGTCTCATTGGCGTTCTCCCTGATTCTTACCCATAAACATTCAACCCTATTGTCACCATCATTAGCAAAGTATAGACAATTAAAACACACCCTAACATACAGGGCTACCCCACCTCCCTCCTTCCTTGCCTATCCCTTCTGAAGAGTTTACAGCCATCTGTTGCAGCACGGCAGTTGTGTGAGTCATCCTACCATGTTTCCACGATGGCAACTATATCATAGTTTTCCCGCTGCACAAAGGCTTCCAGGTTGTCCTGTTTGTTGCCCAGGCTGCATGCATTGGTGTAGATACATCTCAGTTTGGCTATTGAACCTGCCACCTTTTTGAGAGAAACCCCAGTTCCTACATGATGGTTCTCAGATGCTCCCATGGTTTCTAACATGTCAATAACCCTTGTGCCTTTGTTGCTGTGTGGATCTCCATCCCCTACTTCCACTGAGATGGCAGACTGAAGGGCCTCACTAGCACACCGTGCCTCAAACATTGTTGTGTTGCCCTCAGGCTTATCCCAAATGAGTCTGGTTTTATTCCTTTCCCCCTTCAAAACTAGTTTAAAGCTCTTTTAATGAGCCCAGCCAACTCCTGTGCAAAGATCCTTTTCCCCTTTTGAGACACATGTACCCTGTCTGTTCCCAGCAGGTCTGATGTCATGTAAACCAACTCGTGGAAAAACCCCAAAATTCTGCAGGTGACATGAGTCTTGGAGTCAGGTATTGATGTTCTGGCTCTTCCTGTTTCTTCCCTCATCATTCCCTGCAACTGGAAGGACAGAGGAGAGCACAACTTGTGCTCCTGATCCCTTAACCAGTCATCCCAAGGGCCTGAAGCCTCTCTTGATTTCCCTTGGACTTCTTGTTATAACATCATCACTGCCTACCTGAAAAATCACTAATGGATAGTAATCTGAGGGCCATACCAGGGTAGGAAGCTTTCTCTCCACATCTTTAACCAGGTCTCCGGGAGGCAGAAGATTTCCCGAAGATGTGGCTCTGCATATTGGGCCTTCTGCTCCCTTGAGAAGGTGAAGGGAACCTGGTGGCAGCCCCTGGTCGCAGTGTGCCCTAAGGGCTTCTTTTAAGGGCTTCTTTTATACACCTTTGGGGCTTGGCTGCTGCCGTGCCTGACACCAGCCAGGTCTCGTCAGCTTCTGTCACATGAGCTGTGGGCTCCCGGCTGCTCCCCTTCATGGCTGATTTGAGTAAGAATACAAGGAAAATAAAACTACTTGGGCCCTAAAAAAAAAAAAAAAAACAACAAAAACAAAACCAAAAAACAAAGAGGAAGCCTGACCTCTCAGGGCATTCCCCTGAGAGAACACAGATGATTGTGGCCTAATACCTTTGCTTCTATCTCTTGCTACTGGTGAAGTAATGGTAGTTGTAAGCAAAGTAATGTTTATATTTTCTTGCATTCTTCTTCCTGTACAAGAAATCCTCAGGGCATGCATTAATTCATTATCTGTGATTCCTCCCCCTCCATCCTGTAATGGAGAAGTAGTCTGAACTGCACTGGAAATCTCATTAGTTGCGAGTTTGGGGATCACAAAGAAATGCCCCTTTCTGAGGCGGAGCCTAATAAGGGTACCTAATGGGGTCTTTTCCTTTCTGACAAAATCCTGAAAACTTTGTTATATCTTAATGAGGAATAAGAACAGATTCTTCTTTTAATTTTAAAGATGATGTTGTACTTTATAGTCACTGAACGGTCCAGATGAAGAGTTCAGAGGACCCATCTGCTAATAGTGGATGGCCCAGGAGACCTCTTTTGGGGTCTATTAGCTGTCAAGAAAGAGACATCTTAAGCCTGCACAATTTTAAATATTTGAAGGATAGTCCACACAAAATCTTACCATTTCCCAACCTCCCTGACGTTTGAATAAGGATGGAGCAGTGATCTGTCTTGAGCTGGTATTGCACATGAGCAGGTATTCAAAATAATGATAGAAAGAAAATCACTATCATATAATAGTTCTGTTAATGTAAATGCGGCAAAAATATATCTGACCTTGTGTATCTAATTTATTTGAAGCAAAAACAGTGAAGAGGGGATGAGAGAAAAGAGTTTGGGAATGTCAGGAATATTGACTCTTAGTAAAGGTAGCAGGGATGTAAACTTGTCATTAACATTCTATTCCTTTATTGGTTTTGACTATGCATGGATTAAGAAAAATACATTATAATATCCCATGGAAGAACCTTGTGGAACTGTTGCAATGTAACTGTGATAAAACGCATGGTTCTGAGTACAGTTAAAACTTTCATAGGTACTCTTACAACACCAGGGCACTCTCACAATTTGTGCAAAGTATTAGTACAAAAATTACAGGGACATGGTTTCTCCTGGAGAACATAGGAAGGTAATTCTGTTCATAACAGGTTTGATGAATATATTAAGATCTCTCTGATTCATTAATTTTGGAATAATGCAGATCAGGAAATACTCACTAATTCACAGAATCAAAGAACCACAGAATGATTGAGTTTGGAAGGGACCTCTGGAGATCATCTGGTCCAACCCCCACGCTCAAGTGGGTCTCTTAGAGCTGGTTGCCCGGGACCATGTCCAGACAGCTGTTGAATATCTCCACGCATGGAAACTCCACCACCTCCCTGGGCAATTGCCAGCACTCAGTCACCCTCACACGAAAATGTGTTTCCTGAAGTTCAGATGGAGCCTCCTGTGTTTTGGTCTGTGCCCATTGCCTCTGGTCCTGGCGCTGGGCACCACTGAAAAGAGCCTGGCTCCATCCTCTTGACACCCTCCCTTCAAGTATGTATGTACATCAGTGAGATCCCCCTGAACCTTCTCTTCTCAGGCTGAACACTGCCCATGCTCTCAGCCTTTCCTCATAGGAGAGATGCTTCTGTCCCTTCATCATCTTTGTGGCCTTACACTGGACTCTCTCCAGTATGTCCATGTCTGTCTTATACTGGGGAGCCCAGTACTGGACACAGCACTCCAGGTGTGGCCTCACCGAGGCTGAGCAGAGGGGAAGGATCACCACTCTCAGCCTTCTGGCAACACTCCTACTAACGCAGCCCAGTACACTGTTAGTCGTCTTTGCAGCAAGGGCACACCGCTGGCTCATGTTCACCAGGACTCCCGGGGCATTTTCTGCAAAACTACTTTCCAGCTGGGTGTCCCCTAGTATGTACTGATTCCGGGGTTGTTCCTCCCCAGGTGCAGGACTTTATGCTTTGCCTCATTGAAATCCATTAAATTCCTGTGAGCCCCCTTGTCCAGCCTGTGGAGGCTGTCTGGATGGCAGCACAACCTATAAGGAGGGGCTTATTAACCCCTCCTCTCAGTTTGATGTGATTCCTTTTTATTCTTGTTTAGTTGGAAAAAGTTTGTCTTTTGGTTGAATTTTCAAATGGACAAAGTGCAAGATGTTTTCTGCATATGAACTCTTCAGGAGCCGTGTAGAACTGAGGGCATCCAGATGTCCATTAGTGGAAACCAGAAACTCTTCCCTCCTGGGGATATGTACACAGCCCTGTTTGAACCCAGCCCTACCCAACTTCAGGTAGCATTAGGTCCTAAAGCACTTTAGTCCCTCAAAAGTATACCACAGCTCTCAGAGGAGATACAATAACACTCCGATTACACCATCAGTGACACAGGGTCAGGTGTAGACTGTTGTAGGAAATATCTGTAAGCACAAGCAACTCCTTGCTTTAATATTAAAGTTACAGATGAGAGATGTGAAAGCTCAGCTGAGAATCTGTTTTGTTCTTCCCATCCCACTGCTGTCAGCTCTTACTTCTGCTTGGTCTGTTAAATGTGCTGGCAGCTGGGATTACCCTGCTGACCCAGCGCTCCATTCCTAGTGTTTTCATGAGACGCATGTTTATCAGACCCTGGCAAGATCCTGTGTCTCAGGAATAAAAGGATGAGGAATAATCTCTGAAGCCCTGTGGCAGAGCAAGGCAAATGCAATGAACAGCTGGCAAGAGGGAGGATTCTCCTGACCTTTAAAGAAAATGATTAAAAGAAATATACGCTTTAGAAGTGTGCCAGCAAGAAGCAATTATGATTCAGCCCAGAAGAAAAGGTATTTGAGTTGAACGTCCTACACAACAAGAGATACCATTTACCTACATAACAACAACATTAGAAGGAATACTAGAAGGAAAGCTTAAGAAGGCTAAGAGAAAAGTTCTACAGTCAAGACATACTCATATATGAAAAAGTTTCCATGTTTTACATGAATGTTGCTAGATTGTCTTGATTTCTGATGATAACTTTATAGCTCCAGGAAATGCATATGCGACAATATATTGCTTCTCCTGCTCAGTCTCAATTACTTCCTTCTGTTTGTCAATATCCAAATAAATCTGATTTCAGTGACAGACCTAAGAAGAAAACATCAACCTAAAGAGTATGAAGAAAAATTGTGTAGCTACAAAAGTAGATAATCCGTGAATGACGAATTAACCCGAAAAGACTTCCCACTTTATCCTCACGAATTAGAATGAATTTGTTCCCTAACTGCAGTATTTAATCTATTTTTTGTGTGTTAATTTTACAAGAGATCATAAAAATTATGTGACAAAACTCTTCACTTTAAAGTTTTTACATCTGTTTCTGACCTTATAGACTCACATGGCTATATCTAAATCTTAGATATTCCATTTGCAAAGAGAAATTAATATCCATTATTTTGAAAACATTCATTGAAAGATTCATATGGAGGTGTAGTTTAAAGCTTTTTTGGTTAGTTGACAAATATTTTCCTTTTTTTTCCTCAATACATGATATTAGGATCGGTAGCATGAATATTGTCCATTTTAATTTGACCATGACAACTGTTTAATAAGCAGCTACAGAGGAAATTTCCCCAATGACTGGCCACATAGACTGTAGAACAAGAACCTCCCTCATATAGTCATTTTCCTGACTATTTTAAACATGATAAACATGGATTTTCACTGAATTCTTATGTTTGATCAAACATTCATTGCTTTTATATCTGTAAAAGTACTTTAACAAAAGTAATGTTTGTTTCATGAAGGTTTGAATCAAGTTTTTAATGTCTGACATCTCTGAAGATGTAGGTACCAATAACTGCTGAACATCTAGGAGACTGGTGACTGTTGGCCAATAAAGATCCCTTTGTACCTAATGCACCTTATCATGAATTTTAATAAGTATTTTCTGCTTTGTGATGTAGATAGCTTAGTTCTTTAACATGTGGGTTTTAGATAGATAAATGGTAAATTACTTTTTTTTCCACTCCTGTGAAGGGAACAACATCTAAAAAGTAGATGAGGTGTGAAGTATTATTCCAGTGCTCTGTATCCACTCTTGGCTTTCATCTACATAGGCAGTTTGGATTGTGTGAAAATATATAAACCCCATTGTGACAAGTGAGAACTACTACAAGTGCTTTTTAACTTAAGTATTTAAGTTAAAGCATTTGAAATCTTATATATCTGTATACAAAGGGAAAAATACTAAGGGAAGTTCAAACTTTAAAGTTCAGGAAAAAAATGGAAAAGGTGAGCAGTCCAACCTGCTTAACCAGTACAGTCCATTTTCCTGTTTCAGAGACATCTGCAGAAAGTAGGAGGAGAATGTCACACATACACCCCCTCCTCCCCCCCCCAAGTTGCTTCTTTTTCATGATTTTGGTTTTTAGAATGGTCGATCTTTGTTATGGAGTGGAAAACCTTTGCTATTTGGTTTTGTCTTCTTTTTATTAAGTACACGATAATGGTGCTACCTCCTTCAGTGGTCTGCATGTGGACTGTCCAATGTCCTCTAGTCCACTCACAGCTCCTAATTTTCACCTTTCATCCGTCCCAAACATGCTAATTTCAAACCCCACGATAACAAATTGTCAACCAACATTGCTGCCTTCCTGCTCTTCATCTTTACTGATAAATGATAGTGGCCTGACTATTCCTTGGACTCTTTTACCTTTCTACCTTCCCTTCTACCCTCTGTTTTTTTTTCTTTTACCTTTCTACCTTCCTTTCTACCTTCTGTTTTTACATGTGTCATTAACTAATGTAATAGTTATTCACTTTTCCAATGCATCTACCTACATACTCTGCTCATTGTCCCTTCATCCTCATTTTTTTATACTACACATATAAAATACAGATCCATTAACTGGCACAGTTCTCCATCTAGTCTGTAGATTGTATTGATTTCCATCCAAGTTGCTTATTTTGTGAGAAAAAAAGTGAATAATCTTTGACAGATTTTCTAGCAGGTAAATCTCAGCTGCCCCAAGCTTATATTAATTTGCACACTAATATATTCTGTAGATTTAAAAGACAGTGTTCTAACAGGATTAGAATTGACTTGTTTTTAGGGACATTACAGCTGTGTTAATTTGTATGAGCAGGGGGCACAATTAAAACAGAGGTCATTTGGACAGATTGCCCTTGTTCTCCACTGTTCCTTGACTTCTGAAAAAAGACCCTGGGGACAGGATCAAACCTTTGGACAGGGGCAGTAGGGGAGTCTGAGTGAGGGAACGTGGAATGGGGAAGAATTAGGGGCAGAAGAAAGATCAAAAAGCCATTTTCATCACCATTTCTCAGGGCAAAATGGCCCTTTCCAAAGGTGCAATCGAACTTGAAAAGAAAAAAGTATCTAAGTATTACTTTCTAGAAGAGTGTTTTACAGAGTTTTATACATATCTGTATCCAAGAAACCTGTATTTCTTAGTAACAGTGTATGTTTTGTAAGTCCTTTTCTGGTCTATACAAATCTTTTTGAGATTGTACTATTTATTGCCCTCCAGGAAGGGTCTTCTTTCAATTTCCCAGCCTTTGAATAACATCCTTGCCACAAGTTTACTACCAAGAGAAATGCTTCTGTTCCATTCTCATAGTTTCTAAGTTTGTAGACCCTCTGGAATGTATAGTTGTAAGACTTCACTACAGTTTGTTTCAATCTCATGAAATAAATATTATTATTATTAT